>JEMP01000193.1:10203-116308 GCA_000738655.1 Venturia pyrina ICMP 11032 | reverse complement strand
CCCCCCCCCCCCCCACCGCCTTAATTCCTCCACAGGAATTCCGTCAACAGCCAATGATACCACCGAGTTACGCCATCAGTTGCCGCAATGAAGAACAGATGACCTTGCTACAGCTTACTTTTCTTCTCAGTCACCTTGTACCCTTGATGGCAAGTGTCACAACATGTTTTTTCATGGTAGACAAGACACGAATCACCATCTGGTCCGAAGTATGGGTCAAGTTAAGCTTACCGTCTCTGTCTCAGCCGCATCGTCAGCCTCGGGAGCTTAGAGGGTACCTTTCGCTTTTCGAGACCGCCATTGGATGCTACTGATTAGGAATGAATTTGGGAAACCTTAACTCATCATGCGCTATACAAGTGTAATCCAAAGAGAAGCTTGGAACGAAGAAGATGGTTTATTTTGCTTACCGTCGTCAAGGGTGTCACTATCGGGATGTAAGACTATTCTCGTCATTCGTCATCTCACGTGAGAAAAGCATGAAAGAATTGTCTACCAAAATACTACTTTCTCGAACCTTTTGTCGTTCTCTCCGAAGTCGTACGGTGGGAACGCTCATTAATGAATGCTGACTGGGTCCTTTGGTCGGATGAGGTCTGTACTTCGTTACTACACACTGTCCATTTTCGCGACGGCAGGCCTTCCTCATTCGGTCTGCCAGAATAAGGATGGGCAGCTGGTTTACATATAAAGGCATGAGCCCGACCATCAACTGTATAACCATCCGCAACGACTTCACTCCATCCCTTCATAGCCCTTCAAATTTCATCAGACACTAGAAAAACTCACCACACCCAAGCCCGCAACAATGCAATTCACCATCACTACCGTTCTCGCCTTCATGGCCGCTACCACCGTCGTCTCCGGTCTCGGCATCAACTGCCAGGGCAGCAGCCAATGCTCCCAGGGCTCAGGAGAAGTCTCCCGAAAATTGACGGGCTACATCAATCAGCTCGACGACGGCCGCTGGGTCAACAACGGCGACAAAATTGCTTGTGTTCGAGAACCACACGCTGGAGGGGCAGACGGTGCTATTTGTGCCTTCATGCAGGGCACAGGCGGAGCACCAGCGAAAAGTCTCAAGGCTCTGGCTCAGGACTTGGTTGACCACGGGTGCAAGTAAGTATCTTCTCTTTTAGATCATCCAGCCGAAGAGCATGAGCTAATGAGTTGTACAGCAAATGTGGAAGTGTGCCTCTCTTCTTCCCTTCGGACAATAACCCAGATACCCATGGTATCCTCACCTTCAACTATGTCGGAAACGGGTGCGGCAAGAGTGGTCTTTGTATCTAGTTTGCGGTCCCTACCTTCGTTTTCAAGTACTCCATCGTCAAGTACCTCTCGCTCGATTCTGCAATAAAACCAACCCACTTCTCTCTGCCTCAAAATGTGTCCTGGTCATTGCCCTCCTCCAAATAAAACTCTTCCTCTAATCTCAAAATGTATAAATCAAAGACAAGAACAAAGTCTCCGCTGCGCTCCTTCGTAGTTACGAAATAACAACCATCATCGTCATCATTCTCATCATCATGGCTGCGAAGAGAAACACCAACAGTCGGGCCCTTGAGTCCAACCAGACATACAGCATCAACCACACCGCCTACCATACCATATCATTACCTATCAAAACATCTGCACCACCCAAAATTCATTCCGTATTTAAAGCGAGAGCGATGTAAGGAAAATTAAACTGAAAATAGATATCGACGGTTTCATTTCTGCATCGCTTCAAGAACGCTACTACTATCTTTTGCTTGGAACACTTTAACCTACTTGTTGTATTCGACATGACGCTGGACCGATCCAATACCATGGACAGTACATGATGAGGTATGAAGTGCGATGAAGTAAAGGACGACTACATGATCCAACAACTGGGACACTCGAGTATTTCCCACCTTCGAACTAATATGTGTAGAAGTGAAAAGCGTCGAGTAGGTATCAAGACGCATCTCACATCAACTCCCTAAAGACGCTTTCAAACAACAATCTCTCAATCCCATATAGCACAACCAGATTTTCCGAAATTTCCCCGCGTAGAAACGCGCCAGAAACTGATTGACAACGGTATCTATTCAACAGAGTTCAAACACTTTTAGCTACTCTATAAACAGCCAAAAGCTCGATTCCTAACAGTACCCAGAGAGTATCATAACAATATCCATGCAACCATACAACGCCATACCCCAATAGTAATACAGGTTTCTACTCAACATTCCGCCCGCCAGCCATTCTTTCAATATTAGACATCATCCTACTTTTGCCACCATTCTGACTCCTAGCAAGCCCAGAAGGCGCGCCAATCCTACTACCAAAACCCGGGCCCTTCAGGCTAGAAGGAGTTGGACCTCTCAGTCCACTGGTTCTAGCACCTGCGATACCGGAAAGACCCGACACGCTCTTCTTGAAATCGTCAACCATAGTCCCAGCCGCAGCATTGACTGTTGAGATATCCTCTTGCATTATGAGCATTTCGTCAACAGCCGCAACAAGCTCTCCTTTCTCCACACGCTCACGCTCGAGATCTCGCATTAGCATCGAGAATTCCGAACGAGCAGTAGCTAGTTCCGTTTCCTTCCCCACCATAGCAGCCTTTTGACGTTCAATTACGACACTCATCTCTTCCATTCGTCTCAAATCTTCCTCACGCTGTTCTGCGGCAAGGCTGAAGTCTTTGGGCAAGACTCCCGAAAGCGTGGCGTCCAACTTGGATTGTAATTCTTCCTTCTCGCGTTCCAGCTCTTCGACTTTCGACTGCAACTCGCTGCATTTCTCACGCATTTTGGACTCGCTCGCCTTCTTCAAGGCGGCGACCTTGGTCACATGCTTCTTCTTGTAGATTGCGTGCAGTTCTGTACTCAAAGAATGGACCTTCTCGTCAATCTGCTTTTGAACTTGCTCAGCTGTGAACAGAGGGCCCGAGTGACTCTCAGCTTCAGACGAGGTGAGGCCAGTATGAGCAACCTTTGTCGCAGCCTCGACGGCCCTAGCCTCAGCATCCGCTGCACGAGATTCAGCTTCCTGAACACGTTCTTCAGCCTCCTCGATACGTGACATCATGTCCGCTCGCTATTCCGATGATTAATACAAAACCGTAAGTTAGGATCAATACCGATTATTTTCTGACAACTTTCGTCATGCCAAATTGCCAGAAACTTTTCGATATCCATGCGATCTTAGGAGCGCTTAGATCCACGCAGAGGGTGTAGGACTCACATCTTTCTCTTCCTTGTTAGCCACCTCTCTAACATTGCGGAGAACCTCTTCATAATCTCGGCCTCGTCGTTCCCATTCCTCTTTCTCGGTCTCAGCGTACTCACGCTTGCTAATCTCCTCTCGTAGCTGTTCCGAAGATTGTCCAACGCGTTGCTCTGCTTCTGACACCGACTTTTTCAACGCTGCGACCTCTGCCTCGCGTCCACTAAGTGTTGCGCGAAGTGAGGATATCTCAGAGCTGAATTTCGACTTGAGACTCTCTAATTCGCGAATTGTAATACTGGGAACACTCCGAGGCGTCGGTGCTGGTGGAAGTTCGAAATCGAGGAGGTTCAGGATCTTGCCTGAGCCACGAGGTGTCGCGAGGGCAGATTGACCACCCTTGATAGGCGATCTCTGATTTTGTAAATATGAGCGTAGGTGCGGTTCATTTGACTTGGTAGGCGATCGTTTTGCAGTCGTCCGCGACGAATGGTGGGAGGAGGAGACCGATTCGAACTGCTGAGTGAAGTCGAGAAGGAGATTCGTGGTGTCATTGCTGTCTTGGTATGGCGGTATAGAATCTGCTCCTCGTCGTGGTGTTGGAGAAGGTGATCGATCGAAGCGAGAGATATGTGTTCGCGCAGTGCCAGGTGTGTGGCTAGATCGTGGTCGAAGGGTTTCCTGTCAATATTAGCATCTCTATAGCACTATGGAAGAAATTGGCCCCACTTGATCGAACGAAAATTGCTTTGTGGGGCTCTTCTGCCCAAGTTTTGCGAAAGAAGTCATATCCGGAACTTGCGAGAACATGCTGAAGCAGGTGTCGTCCACGATGGAGTCGTCCAGCGACAGGGAGGTGGACTCAGCAGCATATGATTCCTCAACTCGGAACTGCTGTACAGATTGGTTCTCGTTGCTATAGCGCATCGTCGATATTATCTCTTCGTGGGACGAATGGCTTGATGATCTCGAGTATGCAACTTTGGACGGCGATACCTTCACACTGCTACTGGAAACAGCTTTGAAATTCCGTGTAGTACTCGTCTCGTCTTCAGCAATGTTGAATGGTGTTTCTGGTATGGGTATGTTTGCGGCGATTGAAGCTGTTATTTCATCGTCATCGAATCGCAGGATGTCCTCAGTCATTGAACTCGGTGGTCGAACTGCTGCCATTGCTGAAAGGTTCTCCTGGTCTTCTGGAAGTTCTGTCACAAAGGGAGAGCTAGGTCCTTCGTCCCAATCGATTTCATCTTCATATGGGTTGCTAGGGACATTGTTTGCCATTGTTTTGACCGGGAACTTGCTGGGAGTTTCGAATTCCATGGGCGATGTCGATCTGGTCGTGATATTCAGAGTATTTAGATTTGCGGGCGACAGAGGATCGGTCATTGTGGAACGCGCTCTTCCTGTGCGATGGTTTGTTTTGTTGTGGTTTGGTGGGAGGGCATAGAGCTAGAAATGTTGCTTGTTGTTTACTATTTTTGAAACATCAACACGCGAGCACCAAGCCCAGCAACGGCCCACCAGTACTTGTAGATCACGGGATTTGGCTCGGTCCTTCTATAGTATTGTACCTCCTAGACTTTCATTCTTTACTCCCTCATCACTCTTTTGAGAATCCTCGTATACCACAGAATCTCTCCAGTATGACGGATACCTATGCTGCCTCCTCGATACCTCAACCGTTCCAAAAGACCGAGGTTAGTAATCTCCCCGGACGGCCATCTTTCCAATACAGAATATCCTCCGGGTCCTCCGTGAGTGGTGACAACCGCGATTAGTCCAACTGCTGCCTTGATCACTTCTTCCAAAGTACTTTCTTTTATTCGATTTTTCTTTGGAGTTTGTCGAGCTACTACAATCCTGCAGACTCTCGCTGATTACTTCCCCATTCCATCATGGACTTCGTTCTCGAGGATGTCATGCTGCCTGATAAGCCCATAATGTTGAGATGGCGACAACCAGACAAGATCTCGAACGTATTCAATCCTTCTCCTGTTTCTTCAGCAAAGAATGGAACAAGCAGCTTTAGCGTTTCGCTGCCGAAGACCACCGAGTCTCCTAAGAAGAAACGTCCAGAATCAAGAGGAGCAAAGTTCGTCAACTTTACTGCTGCGAACCCTCATCAAAAGAAGACTTCACAGAAGAGCAAGGCCGGTACGAGCCCGAAAGGGCGCAGCAAATCTGCCAGCAAGGCAAAAGACAGAGAGGTCCAACGGCGAGTAATCAAGACATCGATCGATGTCCTTGAGCCGTCCAAAGACCAGGGACTTCAGGCTGTTACACAGTATCCCTCACCATTAGATCGATACTTCTTCAAGGAAACTCCATTCCCATTCACGAGTCTGGACTCATTGAACACTGGGCACTATACCAACTATTGTAAGCCAACCAAATTGAGTTCAAGTTTCCACCATGAAACATCTGTTGACATGGGCAGATCTCCATGGAATTGCCAACATGATGTATCCGCTTAATGAAAATTTGACCTTCAACCCTATAAGAGACAGGTGGTTTGAAGTTATTCTGAAGGACGAGACATGGTTCTTCACAATTATCTATGTCGCTGCTCGACAACTCGAGGTTGAGCATGGTGCAAATCAGAGTAGCCAGCAAGTCTCTCGTCTGATGAACCACGTGCTAGAACGATTGAAGAAGGCTGTCGAAAGAGCACAACAAGGTCACATACCGCCCGACTCCATCATTGGTGCCATTTCTTGCCTCGTAAGCTTGGAGGTACTTATGGTCATCACTTGTGTAATAAGAGCGAATTCTAATCTTCCACAGAACGGTCTCAACAACACCACA
This sequence comes from Venturia pyrina ICMP 11032, assembly GCA_000738655.1. Classification (NCBI taxonomy): domain Eukaryota; kingdom Fungi; phylum Ascomycota; class Dothideomycetes; order Venturiales; family Venturiaceae; genus Venturia; species Venturia pyrina. The sequence continues at coordinate 110,302 of JEMP01000193.1, read as the reverse complement.
ACCTGGCAAGTCCACTCCCGCGGCCTTTCAGAACTTGTCCGCGCAAAAGGCGGTATCCAATCCATCGACTCCTCCCTTCGCACCAAAGTCTGTCGTTCCGACATAGAAGGCGCAGTAGACACATTAACACTACCCGTCTTCCCGCCTATCCCACCAACAAGCACTCAACTTACGCCCGTAACTCAATCAACAACTCATTCCCTCTCCGCCTCACTCGACGCAACCCTCTCAACAATAGCAAAAGATATCGCTGATTTCACGATTCTGCTAAATGACATGTTGGAATACCACATCCCCGTTGATCCGGTGGATCTGGATGAGCATCTAATGATTTTCTTCCATCGCCTTCTCTCCTTTACACCCGACCCTTACAATCCGTTAGACCACGCCTTCAAAATCGCCTCACTCCTGTTCTTAAAATCACTAATGCGTCCCCTCTCCACTCTTGCACAGACATCCGCTTTCCTCGCCTCAACCCTCAAATCATCCCTCTGTCTCGTTCGCGACGCACCGAGATTTCTAACGCTATGGTTGGGATTCTGGGGTTTGCTAGCGAGCAGAGAGGGAAGTGAGGAAAGAGGATGGTTCACGGATAAGATCTTGGCCGATGTCATGGTTCTAAAGGGGAGGATGTGTGTTTGGGATGAACTAAGGGTAGATTTGACAAAGGTGTTTTGGGTCGGTGAGATGTTTGATGCATATTCGAGGAAAGTATGGGAGGAGCTGGAGAGGAAGATCATTGTTAGTCGCATCTCTGAAGCTTGAAGTGTCGTTGGCGAGAACTTCGACAACTGGTGGGGAGGAAGGAGTTTTGGAAAGGTAAGGGTTGAAGCCTGAAATATGGGCGAAGACTACCATTGCTATATCAGCAAAACCATCATTGCCCAAGTGTTGAAGCGTGGATCCACCAAGTCAGCCTTGCCCGATCTCTTTCATCAAAGTTGACGCCCCAAAAAACATAGGTAATCTCGCAGGTCTATTCAAGTCCATGAAAATGCATCCATGCCAAGTCTTCCACAAAACCTTACGCTATCCTCAAAACAGAGACCCACCCTCGCATCGAACATGAAAAACCTCAGAAAACGCCCTCATCCAACCCAGCCCTCAGAAAATGAAAGGTATGAACCTAGCCGTCTTCGCATGCCACTCCTCCCACTCCTGCCCAAACGTCTCCTTCAACATCTTCTCCTCATCCCGAACCCTCTTCCTCGTCATGTTAGCCCACAATAACGCCCAACCTGCCCACATCCACATCTTCCACGGCACCAACTTCTCCACCACCTCCCTCGGCAAGAACGACCCCAAAACCCCATCCGGCGCCGCACAATAAGCAGCGTTCGTGACCAAAATGATGAACAAAGGGGTGTAAGACGGATGTTGAAGGTATTTGTAAATCCCATCTTTCTTCAACTTCGGCGGTTTGGCGAGTTCGAAGGTGAAATCTTTGCCTAGAGAGCGGAAGGCGTAGAGGCGCAGCAAGCCGCTGAGGCCGATCAAACCCACGCATGCGGCCGAGTACCGGTTCCAAGTTACAAACTTTGGGTTGACGTTGTGGAGATTGGGGAAGAATGTCAAGGAAGAGGGGGCAGAGGGTGTTCCGACTCCTCTGGCGACGAGGTACGTTTGGCTCAGAATGGGGGAAAGCCAGGGCAGCATTCCTAGTGCGCGTTGAAGATTAGAATGGGGGACGAAGCACATGACCGAGTCTGGCTCCTGTTTTGCCGGAGGTGGATTTGGCGGCGTCATGGACGCTTTAGTGTAGTAAGCAGCTACGAGATTGGCAAGGACTAGAGTGGGATTGCTGATTGTAGCCATGATTGCTCTATACCAGGGGACGTCGGAAGTGTCGTGATGATGAACGGCAGCAGTGAATGTGGGAGTGTTTCCTCCTACCATGGGACAATGGACAGAACCATCTCATAATATGTTCAAGCAGCAGACTATATGGACAAACTTGTTGACTCAATGCCGACTGCCGATTAAAATGCGGAGGTGAACCGATCTTGAGACGATGTAGATGATGCAGTTACGAGGATAACAGTTGATTCGCGGCGTGGTTGCCAAGAGGGCGAATCACTTGAGATTCATAGCTGTACAATATCAGACATCCGATAAACGGGTCCTTAGACGCGGAGTACACACAGTATGTATTATTCTGAGGGCGATTTAGTTACCATGTAAGAGACGGGGCGGAGGTAGAACTGACCAATAGAAGAGTAGGAGTAGGGCTGACATTATAGTGTGATATATCTACTACTGGCCGTCGGAGGCCTTCACTGTCAGCATAATTCGCTGATCTTTTATCAGATCCAGTAGTAAACGAATCCTAAGCGCGCCTCGGCATAACTCCAGATCGTTCTATCGCGAGAATTGATGCCTGTACATAGTATTTAATAATGAAACAGCGGGGCAGTTATGCAAAATCACTGCCAGATCAATCCAACTGAACCACCCTCTTGTGTCGCTGAACATGGATTTGCTCGAGGGCGAACATGGTGCTCGATCGATGAAGTGATTATGTGTAGGGAACTTGATATTGCAGGAGAGTTACCGTGGTTTCCGGACAGATGAAAGTTATTCGGTGGATCCCAGATTCCCAGAATAAACCCTATCTCCCCTCTAACGTGTAAATACAACAAATGTTTTGACATTTTCAAGAAGAGAGAGATGAATGCTGAGAATGAATGCTGAGAACGTCAGATACGAGCAATGCGAAGACAGCTTTACGATACCCCGCGCCAAGTTGACCTGCGTTCCGTTGTCGGAGAGCACTAACCACGGGAAAAAGGTACCGTACAGCTGGGTGTGATGGACCGGGGAAATACCTCCTAGATGAATTGAGATGTGGCTAATGACCGGTGGCGGCAGTGCAAAGGCGAGCCTTTGGTAGCGCGGCTAATACGTGCTTGATAGTTAGACATGAAGTAAAGTTGAATACGCATTAATCCCAACTACGTTGACGGAACCTAGTCTCACCTTCAGGATTCTGAAAAACCTTCTTGTCTAGTATTCACCGTAGACTGGAATTGGGGAACTTGTTCAGGCTAACAGAAATAAGATCTATTGGGATTGAGAAGCTGGGAGGGGTATCTAAGCACGATTTCTCTGCGCAATGTGTGGTAATCGAGCGCTATACCGTATAAAGACTCAGACACTCCTTCCCAGCATAAGTCTGTCGGGTGGAGGCATCCTGAGATCCGGACTGGTTGAAGCTGTAGAGTCGTTGAAAGCGGTCTGTGTTCGAAGTTGGCAGTGTCGAACATCAGCTTTTACTGCTTCTGCCGGGTATGAACAAGGATTTTCGACTTCAAGTTGTCTTGATGAACTCAAACTTTTTAACCACATTCACTCCTCTTTTGCACCTCCAGCCACGACCTGTAATACGAGGAACAACGCAATCGCCCACCAGTACCTATGGAATGTTAGCGATCGTGTTATGGCGAGACCTTAAAGGAGCACTAACTTTTGCAAGAACGTCTTTGTGTCTGCTGTTTCTGGTGTCGCGATCTTTCCCTCCTCGTTCAGCACTATCGGCTTGTTCAAGGTTGGCCTAGGTCCAGCTTGTATAGGCATCACCTCCACGAATACACCTGCGTCCGCTGGGTTGGCATTCTCGAAGGAATTGAAACTGATATGTGCAACGTGGCCTTCGTTATCCGTGTGCAAGATGATCTTCTTGCTGATGTCTACCCTGAAAGACTTTGCGGATGTCGCTACACCAGTCCAACTATTGGACTCATCGACTATACCGACCCGTACAAGTTCGTTTTTGAATATCGGCAGTTGGGCGATGTCCAGGACTTTGGCTTGAATGGCCGTCGGGGAGGGAGATATCTCGATTTCTGCGTAGGGGATGGGAGATGGCGCGGAGAGCGGCCAGGCGTGAACGATAACGGTTGAGGCAGCCTGAGGGGTAGCTGCGGTAGCTACAGCCACGAACAACAGAATGAAGGAGGAAACTAACTGCATCCTGGTTTGGTAGATTGTCTGGCGGTGGTTGTTACTGGAGAATGTCTCGATGAGGCTCCGTGCCGTCGGCGAGATTGTCCGAGGTGAGTGTGAGGAAGAAGAGAATGACCACTTTCTCCTCCGCCCTGGGACTTTGGTTACAATGCGCAAACAACAACTTTAGGTTGTCTCCAGCCATTATCGATACCATTTCAACGGCTAAAACGCTCGATGATTCCCCATCTCTAAGACAATTGAACCCTCCCACGAGAGCCCCTGCGATCATGACCTCCACCTCGATGCCCCCTCCAGACTTCAAAATCAAAGATCCCGCTTGCTCAATATGTTCGGCGCAGCCCACACCAAGCTTCAAAAAGATCGGAGCCTGGAAACCTGCTGCGAAAGGACTCCTGGCACTACCACTAGAGCTTCGTGACGACATATACAAAGACATACTCCGCTACGAACAGCGAGAGGAGTTCAGACCTCGTGGTCTGGGAATCACAGTTCTTCCAGCCTCGCAGAAACTGGGGTTCCTCCTAACCTGTCGTCAAATTTATCACGAAGCTCACGATATCGCATTCCAATCTACATCCTTCCACCTCGGCCCTTCCTGGATACAAACACGAGTCCGCGCAGTTGAAAGGATGAAGGAGCAGTTGCTGGGAAACATGAGCCGGGAAGAGGAGGAACATCTAAAACAGTGCCACGACTCTTTGCTCTGCCAGAAGTTGAACCGGCTTCCGGTGTCGACTGTCGCCCTTCTCCGGACCTTCTCATTCTTCCTCCGCTTTGACGTCCTGAAGATCAACTGGACCGACTACGTTTTTGGCCAAGTCAGGAAACTTCTTGTTCCCTTTCAAAAGCTAGCCCTCACGACCATTACCTTTTACGCCACAAAGGAGTCACCCTGGGGATACGGGTACAGATCTGTTTGCACATTCATTGAACTAATCGGCTCAATGCCATCCCTCGAACATATACAATGGTTCGAAAACACGCATAAGAGGGAAGGTGAGACCACCATCCGGGAGTATAGGGACAGATTTCAGCGTAATTTCGGGCTGGATTCGGAGGAATATGTACAACTGGATGGGAAATGCAAGTACACGGCCATTGCAAGGCAAATGCAATGCTCCAGGGTCGATCCAATCACTAAGACAGCTGTTGTCGATGTGAATGGCAAGTGGTGCTTTGATGGCAGGAAGAATTGGGAAAGAACGGCCCGAAGAAAGGTTCGCGTGACTATTGCATCGTTTGCAGAGGCAAAGGAGCTGGACAGGGCCGCTATGGCGAACGTTGTGGCACCAATGGAAGATGAGGAGTCGGGCGACGAATGGCCAGGTGAATGGGAGGATGGCGATGCATCGGATCCTGGTGGACAGGATGTACTAGACTTGTAGGGCTGATTGGTCTATTCCTATATATACAAGATGCATATCCTAAGTTGACCTTGAGCGCACACGGCCGGCAGTACAGATGCAAACCTTTGGTGATTCCTTCTTAACCCCTTTGTGAAAACAGGCTTGATATCAACCCATTTGGAGCACATATTCATAACCCACGAACAGGGAAAACGCATTTGTTGATGCAAATGGTGCGCCTTGATGCTCTGGTGAAATCTCAGTATCGATTGCAAGGGCCGTGGGGTATAAAAAAGGAAATGGTCACGGCGAAGATTTCTCTCCTCCAAACCCCCCACCTCGAGTCCATCGTCAAGGTCCAAGAAAGCCTTGGCCGACGAAAGTGTACGTAGTAGAGAGTCAATGGCTGCAGATGTACTCCCCGTCTCCTCATGCGCCCATGGAGATCTCTGCGTAGCCACACTCTAGGAGTACCCAACACGCCGTTTTCCAAGACACCAATGCCACGGATGGCTGACTGAATCCAATGCCACGGATAGCTGACCATTCAGTCAGCCAACATTCTTGCGGAGAAGCTAGATTGGCATCTCTCCCGACTGGACTTGGATGCCCCCGACCATCGGCATTTGCCCCTCGTTGGCTGTCGTGGGACCCCTTGGACGGTGGGAGGGCACAGCAGAAGCTACCCAAGCAGCAAGCTACCCCTCCAAAAAGATTAATGGCCATCTTCCCTCGTCGAGAGCTTTTCTCCATATTTGTGCGTCATGAGGGATCTCTACTCAACATTTTTGAATCCTGATCGTCGCTCCATGTCGACGAACAGATAACACCTTCACTGCAACATTCTTGACGGGACTCAATTGACCCCTCCTCTCTTCTTCACTCCCATTCTGCGCTCCTCCAAACTCGAAAATCTCACTCACCCACCCACTCACTCTCTCACTCACAACCGCCCACCATGGTCAATCTGCCTATTCGCAAGATGTCCACGGACCCTCACAATGAGCTCCATGTTCAGCAAGACCACTACATTGGCATTGACGTGGGCACTGGCAGCGCGAGAGCCTGCATCATGAACGAACAAGGTGACATTATCGGACTTGCAGCACAAAACATTGGACTATGGCAACCTCAGTTGGGCTACTATGTATGGAAGCTCACTCGGACCCCACTTGACTTCCAAAACTGATCAATTGACCAGGAACAATCCACGACGGACATTTGGAGATGTATCTGCACCTCTATCAAGCAGGCAATGGTCCAGCACGGTGTCGATCCCGCCTCAGTAAAAGGTATTGGTTTCGACGCGACCTGCTCCCTAGCTGTATTCGATTCTGAGACCGACGAGCCCGTCGCTGTCACGGCTCCAAATTTCGACAACCGCGACGGCAATGACCGGAACGTGATCCTATGGCTTGACCACAGACCAGATGAAGAGACCAAGAAGATCAATGCCACAAATCACAACCTCCTACGCTACGTCGGAGGCAAGATGTCAATTGAGATGGAAATCCCAAAAGTTCTCTGGCTAAAGAACAACATGCCGAAGGAGAAGTTCGACAAGCTCAAGTTCTACGACCTTGCAGACGCCCTCACGCACATCGCTACGGGCAACGAGACGAGAAGTTTCTGCAGTGTGGTCTGCAAGCAAGGGTACATTCCGGTCGGAGTAGATGGAAGCGTGAAAGGATGGCAGGAAGACTTCCTGACCGAGATTGGCCTCCCAGAATTGTGCGAAGGCAACTTCAAGCGAATGGGTGGAGTCAATGGGGTGGTTAGCCTTGCTCCTGAATTCTAGTGGTGAAAATGGCTAACTCTTTGGCAGAATGGGCAATACCTGACGGCTGGGGAGCCTGTCGGTGTCCTCTCGGACCGGGCAGCTACCGATATGGGGCTTCTGCCTGGGATTGCTGTGGGCAGTGGAGTCATTGACGCATACGCAGGTTGGATCGGAACAGTTGGTGCGAAGGTCAACCTGACTGAGGATACTCTTGACACATCAATCGCAAAGAACGACGTCTCACAGGCATTCACACGTCTCGCTGCTGTCGCAGGTACTTCAACATGCCATCTTGCCATGTCTGAGAAGCCCGTTTTCGTGAAGGGAGTATGGGGCCCATACCGCGACGTCCTCATCCCCGACTACTGGATGGCAGAAGGTGGACAATCCGCAACAGGAGAACTCCTCAAGCATGTCATCGAGACACATCCAGCACACCAGAACGCACTCGCCAACGCTGAGACCTTCAACGCAAACATTTATGATTATCTCAACTCACACCTTCGCGAAATGGCTGAGACACAACGCGCACCCAACAAGAGCACCACGTGGCTAGGCCGTCATTTCTTTTTCTACGGCGATCTGTTTGGCAACCGTTCTCCAGTCGGTGACCCAGACATGAAGGGTTCCGTCGTTGGTCTATCTTCAGATAAGTCTCTAGATGGTCTAGCACTCTACTACTATGCGACTATGGAGTTTATCGCTCTCCAGACCCGCCAAATCGTCGAGACAATGAACGCATCTGGCCACGTCATCTCCTCCATCTTCATGTCCGGATCTCAATGCCAGAACGATATCCTCATGGCTCTCATCGCCTCCGCATGCTCCATGCCCGTTCTCATTCCTCGCTACGTGCATGCTGCTGTCGTCCACGGTGCGGCTATGCTTGGTGCCAAAGCTGCCTCACACGCTGCTGGTAAGCCAGAAGCCCTGTGGGATATCATGGATCGCATGTCCAAGCCGGGCAGGACTGTGCACCCAAGCAAGGACGTTAGTCAGAAGAAGTTGCTGGACGCCAAGTATGACGTCTTCCTAGAACAGTGCGAGCAGCAGCAGACTTGGAGAAAGAATGTGGATGCCGCTGTTGAGGGCTGGGGAACGAAATGAGACATGATTGGGATCTTCACAATCATGTCAAGATACGGGCAAAAATTTATGAAGTCTATACGAGACACCTTGAATTGGCAGGGAAGTACGACATGTACGAGGTTGGCGTATGGAACCGGTCAAAAGTATGGAATATGATTAATGATAGAACGGACACATAATATAATGATATCATCTCACAATGGCTTTCTTCTGTTGGTGTGCATGGCGAGAGTCGCTGGAGGGTTAGTGAGTGGGCGGATGTAACTGGTACTGTTCGCGAATTATACAGTGACGAGGAAGCAAACAACGTGTTATTGGGTATCTCATCGAACATGCACACTCTTTACTCTTCTCCGTCCACAAATCTGGCATGCCGGAAGTATTTCATGCCTACCCATGCAACAACAACCCATACCCAAGCCATCACTCCCGTCAAGATGATCAGGGCTGGATAGTATCCCACAATGGGCAGAGTGGCGTCATCTTCCAGTTCCGGAGGTGCGTATGGAGTCTCACCCACATCCCATGCCCATGACCACACTCCCAACACACTGCCCATTCCGATTGTGAATACCAGCCATGTAACAAGAAGTATGATCCAGCCCCACCATTCTGTCTCGCTGTAGTCGTGCTCGATGGGTAATGTTTTCGCGGAAGGGAGGGGCAGCGTTGAGGTTACTGATCGTGAAGAGCGTCGGCGCATGAGTGAAACCGAAGTCGCAGCAGCTGTCAATGAAGGCGCAGCAAAAGTGAGTCCGTCGTCGTCGTCCGTCGTACTCGCGTACGATTGTGGCGATGTGACAGGCGAGGCGTTCGTCGAAGGAGTAGAATGCTGTGTCGCCAGCGACAGAGTGTTCGCTGGTGGAGGTAAAGACCAATTCGGAGGTTCGGAATCGGGCGCATCGTCCGCTGGTGGACTTATCGACCGTTGCAGGTTGGAAGTGGTATTCATATCCGCAGTACCACCGTTCCAATTGTCCTTTCGCAGTTTCCCCGTCCCCAAGAGCGCAGCTTTTCGAAGCGAGCCCTTCCGCTTTCGAGTCTTCTTCTTCACAATCGCAACAGCCAGTGCCCGTTCAGGTTCGGGAGGCTGCTCGGCAGTCTGGACGGGTGTCGTGGTCGCAACATCGTCGCCGGACCTCAAGAAAGGGAGGCGGGAGAGTGAGAGGAGGCCGCCGGAGGGGTTACGTTCGTGAGCCAGTTCTGGCTCTGGAGTCTCTCCATGATTTGCACCTTCTCGTAGCCCATTTTCCATGCTCTTGAGACATCAATCCATAGTCTTGTCGATGATGTTTGTCTATGATCTCGGAACGACACTCCTCGCGGAGACACGCGAGGGTTCCACGCTACGATCAGTGCTGGCGTGGCATTGATTGTCAATATGTTTACAACTCAAAGTTATTCCCCAATTCTCCCTCCTCCACCAAGACCTCTTCTTTTTAATATGCTATCCCTACTACGGTAGCTCGTATTCAGATCCCTAATCACAATGCCATTCTCAACTATCCTTGAACGACCGCGAACTCCCAGTCCTCCACCAGGGGACATCCAATTCCTCGCCGACTCCCCAGCAATCGAAATCAGCGAGCCGGAGTATGAACCCAGAGCGTATTCTCCCGTCTCTGCTACCCTTCCGCGTTATGCCTCAATCAGCGAAAACACCGCCTTGCCGCAGAGATCACCGCACTCCCCATCAAGCGTGTACCTTTCCCCTTACAGTCCGGCACCTACAAGCCATGCAGAAGACAAGCCGATGGACAGTGATATGTCACAACCTTTCGATTTCAAGTCAAACATGGTAGGGCGCCCTCCTGCGTCCATGGCTATGTCTCGGCAAGCTGTAATTATGCCATTCAGGGGGCAAAGATCTAGCTGACATGACCAGGAATTCGGACGACGACGAGGTCATAAGTTTGCGCGAAGTAGTGTCTCCCACCAGATTATCCTTTCTCCTACTCCGCGATCACCTCTTCAGGTCCCTCAATCACTACCATTTCCCACATTTAAGGAGTTTCGTGCTTCGATAACAAGCGAACAGAGGAAAAGATGGCTATGGTGCACATGTCATTTGCTCGTTGCTGGATACGTACAATTTGAGGCATCTCACTCGTTATCTATGACTGCTTTATCACATCTACTCTTCTTTGATGCGCTGGGCGCGTTTTTATGCGTGGCTGTAGATGTGGGACGAAACTTCGAGGTCTGGACTACGGGAAGTTTGCGGAATCCATTTGGGCTGGAGAGGGCAGAAGTGCTGGCTGGACTAGCCATGAGTATCATCTTGCTCTTCATGGGACTGGACTTGATTTCCCATGGTCTCCAACACGCCCTGGAGAACACAGGAGGACACGAACCGCATCATTTGCCCTACCACGAACGCATAAGTCCGGGCAGTGTAGATACGGCCGCCCTTGCAGCAATCATAAGCACGATTGTTTCAGCAACAAGCCTAGGAAACCACGCCAGAATAGCTCGGGCAATGAGACCGTCGCGTCTACCAGCTTGGGTTCCTTCAATATTACGGAATCCGTCACATCTACTTACGCTCTCTTGCTCAGTTCTCATACTTCTTCTGCCGTTGCTAAGCATCAAGTTTTCTACACGGTTTGACAGCGCCCTAGGCTTCACCATCGCCATGGCAATGGTCTTCCTCGGATCTCGCCTCTGTCATGCCCTCGGCCGTATGCTTCTTATGTCTTACTCAGGAGGCGGCGTTGATGAGCTGGTCAAAGATCTGGAAACAGACGAAGGTGTGAGCGAGATTCAAGAGGCCAAGATCTGGCAGGTACACTATGGATTGTGCATGGCTAGTTTCAAAGTCAGAGTCAGGACAAGAGAGCATGTTGAGAGAGTAAGAGAGAGGATTACTAGCGCTGTGAGGAATAGACTTGGTGGTGGGTATGGAGAAGGAAGTAGGGGCCTAAAGTGGGAGGTTAGCAGTATGATCGCTGTGGATAGGGAATAACTCAATCGTGGATTTCGACGAACAATGGTTTGATAATGGTTGCATATGATTTATGATACCCGTTTGTCAATTCCTTCTTCTGCTCTACTCACGAACCGTTCACTCTGCCCTCAATCAGGACGAAGAGATCACGTCTTGGAAGGGTCTTACCCACTTCAAAGGACGCTGTGCTGTCTCAGCACCCTTCAACAAATCCGACTCACAACGACCAGCCCACGAGAGTTAAAACTCCAACCAAATGCTTCTCCTCAAATACTCATCAGCAACTCCAGTACGCCCCAATCGACAATCATGGCATCCAACTCTTCACCTAGCACGGCTGCCCAACCCGACAATACTCTCTCAAATATAATCTCCACCGCCGCCAAAGCACTAGAGATATCCTTGAACACCAAAGCGACCAAACTCACAACCCTCGAAGCTGAAATAAATGCCCACATCGACGTAATGGGGACCGCCTGTATACCAGCACAATCTCCCCTCCCCTCCCACCCAGGTCTCGCCAAGCTGGCTAATAAAATCAAGTATCTGGCAGTCGCCAACTATGCTCTGAGCGAGGAGAAATCACGTACGGAAACGGAGCTGAAAGAGAAAACGGAGGACATTGAAAGTACGACTTGGGATCTTGACATCGTGAAGGAGGAATTTGAAATCGCGAAACAGGATCTTGAAATCGCGAAGGGGGAGCTGGAAAGCGTGAAAGGGGAATTGAAAACTGTCAAGACGAAGATGGCGAGTTATGGGTTAGATTTGCTGAGATTGGGAGCGAGTGAGGATGGTTCTGCGGAATGATGCAAGGTGTAGTGCTGGAAGAGGTTGTTTTAAGCATTCGGTTGAGACTTGTAAGTAATTTAATATGTCGTACTCAAGATCGATGACGCTCAATCTCTGGCGATCCGATTCCTAATATCACCAAAAGGTTAGCGATGATGGTCTCGAGACCAGGGAGTTATTCTATCGAAGAACCTTGGTCCATGGATGAGTTTACGATAGTGTAGTATAAGAAGAGGCTGTGCCGGCGTTGACTAGGGTGTGAACAGCCAATGTAGCGCTATTGCAATAGCGCAATACGTATAAGAGAACCTTTCGCACAGATCAAGACAGGGGTCCTAACCAACGTTTAATCCCTCAGCAACTAGTAAAGCAACTAGTAAAGCAACCCATTCATGATTTCTTTTCCAGGATCGGATACAAGAGCGAATGATAAGATGTATTCCCTTACTTTCCACAGCGTGGGGATAGATAACGGAGCCAAGGCCACGACTATAAAAAATCGATACTTTGAGGTGGCTAGAAAGAAATCAAACTGCAACTTTCACTTACTTTCCTACAATACAACCTTCCTTGATCCTGTACCGGTTAGCATTATGAAAATCAGCTCCCTCTCTGCTGTGCTCCTTATAGCCCCGAGTGCCGTAGTCGCCGATGTTACGGTACGCCTCCTCTTACCCCTAGATCCTTCATTGAGCGTCTCCCAACTCAACCACTGCAGTATAAATGTGTCAAGGGAACACCCAATAATATGCCCGACGGGTATTGCGTCACCTACAATGAACATAATTATCCAATTGAATCACAAGCGTGTCGAGGGGTAAGTATATCGCTATTTCCCACCTCCTATTTTCCCCTTTACAACTTCTTTCTCCTTCCCTTTACTCGCTCTCCCCCTTTAAAACGCCTCGAACTCGACGCCCAGAAACTCGTAAGTGAGGATTTAGCTAACGAGTAGGGTTTTAGCTGAATGCATGCGCGAGGAAGGGAGATATATGTAGCAGAAATTATGTGACCATCAACGGTGCATATTATGCCAAATGTGGTGGAACGGCTCCCCCATCGAAGCATTGAATATCGGTGTTGTAGATACCATACCGATACCGATACCGATACTCATTGAATTGATCTTGTCATTACAATGCTTTAGTTGTGTTGTTCCTGATGCCCCAGAGTCGCCAAGGACGGACGTTCTTCTAACTAAAGGAGTCTTATTAAGACCGAAAAGGGATGTAAGCCAGTCCCAGAAATCCCAACGTCCTTGCACCGTCTTACATGATCGGCAACTTGTACCATAACGGATGCCAGTAGAACAACAAACACCTCCATGATTGGAAACCCCATCGTTAACCTAGTCAACCATTGATCCCGATACTCCTCGTCCTCGATGCAGCGTTCATAATGTGAATCAAGCGCGTCTTTAACCCTCCGTGCTTTCGTATTTTGCGCGGAGGTAACAGAATGAAGCGAGTGGATTATGGACGAAGGTAAGGAAAAGGTAGCCAAGAGTGTAGAGAGCGAAAGATCCAAAAACGGAGGTAACGAATAGTGTCGCGATGAGTGTGTAGCCACTTTGTTGGTTTACCAGTGCCAAGATGAGCTTGAGAATCGGGTCAGGAAAGTGGGAGAGGATGTCGATGACAAATTTGTGGACTTTTGTTGCCAGAATGTCGTCAGGGTCGCTGTTCAAGGGGGATAGCCACGCCCCGCCGATGGCAAAGAAGATAAGGAGTTGTACGCGTAAACTGGCGACGAAGGCTTCTCTCCATGATTTCGCAGGAGAAGCAGGATTTCGATCTGGGATCTTGGGTTCTTGAACGGTATCTGACAAAGATATGGTCTTTCCGTTTACAATTACTGTCGATGTATTGGTGTTTGGGTTGCTGACAGGAACAGTAGGCTCGGTATCGGTTGAAATATCCTGTGTTGTCCACTTTGCGTCTCGCTCGTTCTTCCTCTCATCGAGCACGCGAGTTTCTGCTTCTCTCACTTTCCTCTTGCTTGACGTTAATTTGATGAAATGCCATGACTTCCTCAAGTTGAGATGGCGCGATCGTGGTTTTGTCGCGGTTTGTTGCGGTTCTTGGGGTGCGTTCTGCTGCGGTTCTTGGGGTGCGTTCTGCTGTACTTCCTGCCCTTCGTGTCTTCTACCAAGGTGAACAATCTCTTCTTCCTGCTCTTCTAGTCTCTTCTTCTCTTTAGCCGCTGTCCATGGTAACTTGAGTATCGATTGCATGGTGAATAGCGACCTGCAAAATGTTAGATGACCACTGAGTTGTGAAGGTTGTCGCTAACGAACGCGTGTGAAATGTTTCAACAATAGTCTGGTCGCGCCGCGCAGTAAAACGAGGTTTCCACGCCTGGTACCGAAAAGTCGTCCCATGTATCGGGAGACCAAAGTCCAAGCCAATGCTCTTCAAAATCCAAAAACCACCCTCTTCCCAACCCTCATCCTCCCAATCGGATGCCGAACCGTCCACACAACTGCCCAACGTCTAAGTTCGCCAAAGAACATCCAGGCAGACACCAGCCAAAGCTCCAATAGGGAGAACAATACCAGCATTTCGATTCCCATCCACGCCGCTGTCGTCATCGTAGTAAACACATCGGCTATCACATCGAAATGATCTCCAGTGTATACTATGAGCAAGAATGATGTGCCAATGGAAGATGTGGCCATGGGGACTGCGATGTAACTTATCAACCGGTCTGGGATTGCCCGTTCGCGTGGCTCGTAGAGTTTATCGAGGAGGTTGAGGCAGGCAAGTGCGTGGAGTGCGAGGAAAGTGAGAATGTTGATGATGATGAGGACATGGGTGCTCATTCTGGCTGCGGTGGTGGAATTGGCTGTGTGAATTGGAACCTTACTGCTCGGACAGATCAACTCAAATCGAGTGGTGGTCAACTACAAGATGGGAGTTGCTAGGACTGGAAACAATCATGTAAGATTGGACTCATCGTCTACTCGACCATTGCACCCTCACAAGTCTCAACCCTATCCCGCCTTCTCCTTCTCATCCTCACTTGCAAGAACAATCCGTTCACCCTGCACCTCCCTTCCTTCCACAACTTCAAGATTCTCAATCTCAGCCATATTCGTGTCTTTAAGCCAATACTTGATAATCGGAAGAACGAAGATCGGGCCAGCAGCCAGGAACTAATACTCGCCGTAAGTATGGTATCGTATATTATTATCGGGATGAGGGAAAGGGGGAGACTCACAGCCCAAGAACTCCCGAACATAAACTCCTTGGAATACCCAGACAGATCCAACGAGAACGCACAAATCTGACAAAGCGCATTGAGGAGTCGATACATGGACGCAAAAACACTCAACTACACCCAGTCACATTAGCAAACCAAAAAACCCCTCTCACGAACCTCTAACCACCCCAAAAAAGGGAAAGAATCAAAAGACAAACTCACCTCATCAGGCCGATTACTCAACGCCCCAATAAACCAATAAGCAAAACAATTATACGTCCCATCCGTAAACCCATAAAACACATAGACCACACAAGCCCCCACAAACTTCCCCCCATCGAAAACATCAACCCTCTCCTCCTCCCTCAATCCCGCCCTCGTATCCCTCATCTTAAAATACCCAGCAATCCACACGGCATTCACAGACAAAAACACATAAACCAACGCCCAAAACGCCCTCTTCCTCCGTCCAAACGGCAATTTATCCGTGAAGAGGTTGAGGATCCAAGCAGCGGGGATTTGCACGGCGCCAGAAAGGAAGGTATTCAAGGCCCGTCCCCGAACGGTGAAGTAGACGCCGTTGAAGTCGTTGGATTGGTAGATGTTGTAGTAATTTACTGCCCACGCCATTGGCCAGAAAAATACGATCCACCAGTTTTTACGGCAGACGACTAAACTATCTGTGAATTCCTGCTTCAGGGATTTCTTCTTCTTTTTTGTTTCGAGCATGACGCGACTACCGTCTTCGCGGACGATTTTTTGCCAAGGGTAGACTGCTAGTCCGAGGAAGGAACCGAAAAGCATGAGGATAAAGAGGCCGATGTAAGTCCCGTCACTAACCCGGGAGCCATTTTTCGTTCCGGAATTCCAGTTTGAACCGACGGGGATGGCGGCCCCGATAACGACGCCGAATTGGAAGATACTCCAGAATATGGAGACATAGAGGCCTTTCTTATCTTCAGAGGCGAAGGAGGTTATAGCCGTCCCCTCCGCACACCAAAGCAACGCAGCAGAGAACCCACACCAACATCCTCCAAAAATCACAAAACCGACATTTCCCGTATGGTTAAAACACCACAGACTAGCAGCGTAAGACGCATACCCGAATCCACCCGCACAGAGCGTAGCTCTCAGTCCAAAGAAATTAAGGATAGCAGGCGCGAAGAAACAGAAGAAGGAGAAGACGGTGTAGAGCGCGATATTGGCAATATCGGATAACCAAGCTGTTTGTTGACCGGCGCCGCCGATGAAGGTGATTACGTTGAACATTCCTACCGTCATGAAGAGGACGGCGCCGAGCATGCAGGCTTGGACTCGCGGGTGGGAGTAGGCCCATATTTTGAGGCCGCAGATGGAGTATGGTTTTGGCAGCTGGTTTGACCGATTAGTGGGACGTGTATTGGAGGGGTTTGGATAATACCTCGTAAGCATTGGCAACGTCCACGGCGACCTCATGGTGGTTCTCGACATCTACCGGTTTTTCCTGATCGTGGGTGCCTTGCGTGGGCGTCGCGTCGATTGTCGCCATCTCGAATGTTTGTGGCAGAAAAATCGTGATCTGAATCGACGCGACGAGGCTGTACGTAGCGAACGCGACTAATAGCTTCGAGCATTATTCCCGAACCTCGCCATGATCGTCGGTTCTAGATTGCTAGATAGGAAGACTATACCGACCCGACCAAATCCCTGGCGTCGTTCATTGCCGACTTCGTCCGGAAAGAAACATTACCCAAATAGGCAACTGAGTTTGTGGAGTTCACGATAAGATAGCCGTCAATATCTGGGGTATACTATGTACAGGCCACGATAAGGCGGCGCCGTACCCCGTGGGCGAAGGCGCGGATATCCAGGGGCCAGGGCGATCTTGATAGTAGTGATACTGCGCCCATTTGGAGGAATTGTCCACCTCCACATCGTGGCAGCCCTGCAAGCATCTCCACCGAGTCAAGTTGATCTCGGCTGGAGACAACCAAAGAGGAATTGCTAAATCTGACAAACGCTTGTAATTCATATCGTCGTGTCTGGAAGTCTGCGGAGTTGCCATGATAGGAAGTCGGGAGTGCCCAACGATTGGTACAGCACTTGTGCTTCATCGGAGTGGAATTATCCGGTGACTTGACCTCTTCCAAAGACCTCTGGAAGTGTTTGTGTTTGCCCAGCCATTACCACGAGCCTCGCTGGTCAAATAATAGGTACACCAAAATTTCGTCGAGAATCCGTCCAGGACATGGCGGCCGAATTGGGAAAGGGTGGATATCCTCCTGAGATCATTGGCTATGCAGAGCCATGGATAGTGGCTCCAGGTGATTCAGTCGCGATCAAGGTAAGATGCCTCCCCTGTTCGACTTGGTCCAGAATCGAATTTCCGCGATGAAGGAATTGGGACGGGCATTACCTGTTGAATAAGACTGAATGGCCATGAGTGACTGGAGACTTTCTGTTCATGTTGATTGTGCGATTGAGATTTTCGGAAAGCCGAACCATATCTTGCCCCGAATGTCGTCAATCCATTACAAAGGAACGACAAATAGTTTGCCATGAGAGCTGACATATAGATATGATCAAACCTTCAAAATGTCCGCTGGAGAGAATTGGGTCGAGGAAATGATTTGCTGATGAATCGAATAGGTATCTTGCACGGAGTCGGAATACAGCCACCGGACTGTACGATTGATCCAGGGTATCGACCTTGATCACTCTCCGAAGAAAGCCGAAGAAGAGATCCAAGAGATACCACGAGGGCGATGTAAGGGCAGGTTTCAATCCGCTCGGCCAGGTTCTTATGGATTAGTCGACTACCGCATGTGGTACGGAAAGAGCACACTTGATGACGGAATCGAGATATCACTCTACATGCAACCGTGGTTGCTGAAGTGTTCACACGCACAAACACTCCTCTCTAGCTTGAATTCGACTGAAGGAACTGGGTTTTCCATTAGTTTGAACTTGGAAGGATCTCTTGACATCAGCGTGGCCACCAAAAATGGGATCGAGGTAATCAAAACCGAATTGAGACCCGAGGAAAAAAAGTGGTCGAGAATCAAAGTCACAATCACGCGTCGTTGCGTTCGGATGAGTCTATCCCACAGGGCTTTCAAAGTTGAGCCTATATCTCCACCTACAGCAGGAGTGTGGCAGCTGGAGGCCGAAGCGCAGGTGTTCGGGCTTGGACCAATCCTCATCGCGGCACGTCGAATTGAGGAAGATGGTATTTCTATTCACTCCAAAGTGCGCGCAACGGACTTCTTCAATGGTCGTCTCGACCAGCTTAAGCTCAAGACAACCGGCCCACAGCCGCTAATACTCTGTGACTATGACTTTTCGCTCGACATGTCTAGCGACCGCATCCTAGACAGCTCAGGCTATGGCCATCACGGCGTACTGATCAACGCGCCCACTCGCGCAGTAAAGGGCCATGATTGGGATGGATCCATGCCGGACTGGACGCGTGCGCAATTTGGATATGGTGCCATACACTTCCACGACGATGATCTGGATGATGCTGAGTGGGAAACTGATTTCACGATCACCATTCCACCTGGCGCACGATCTGGGGCTTATGCGGTTGAGGTCGATGCTGGCCTGGACACAGACTCGATCACCTTCTTTGTGCGGCCAACACGTTGGGCATCAGACAACTCCAGCAAAGTTTGTCTCGTTTTCTCCACCTTTACCTACCTGGCATACGCCAATGAAAGACTCTACGATACGACCCGTCAAAATACTGCAGATCTTGGGCCCGGATTTGATATCAACAAAACAATGAAGAGTGCTGAGTTCGAAAAGATGCGTCGACGCACTGATCTAGGCCTGTCTTGTTATGATCGGCATACCGATGGTTCTGGAGTTTGCTTCTCTTCGTCGAAACGGCCTATTCTTAATTGTCGTCCTTCTTATATAATGTGGTGCTTTTCTCGACCGCGTGAGTTCTCAGCAGATCTCATGATGATTGGCTTCCTGGAACGCGAGGGCATCCCATACGAGATCGTAACGGACCACGATTTGCATGCCCGTGGAGCAAATGCGCTCAATGGATTCAACACGGTAATCACAGGTTGCCATCCAGAATATCCAACTCTCGCATCTTTCAGCGCTTACACCACCTTCGCAAAAAGGGGTGGCAATTTGATGTATCTAGGTGGAAACGGCTTCTACTGGGTGAGTGCCCTTGACAAGTTTCGTCCGCATCGGTTGGAGGTACGTCGAGGAGACCAGGGCGTTCGCTCGTTCGGACTTCCAGGAGGAGAGTACTTCAATAGCATCGACGGACAGCAGGGTGGGCTGTGGAGGTCCCGCGGCATGAGCTGCAACACGCTGTTTGGAGTGGGCTTCTGCGCGCAGGGAGTAGGTCCTGGAGTGCCGTTCAAGAGGACGGTACTCTCCAGAGAGCCAAGACTGTCGTGGATGTTTGAAGGCGTGGATGGTGAGTTGATAGGCGAATTTGGTTTGGCGGAAGCCGGAGGTGCATCTGGCGACGAGATTGATCGTTTCGATACTGGAAACGGCAGTCCCGAAGGAGCGTTGACGCTGGCCACAAGTACTGGCCACTCGGATGAGTTCGGAATAGCGGTTGAAGATCTGAGTTTCCCAGCTCTGAACACACTCGGAAGTCAGACAGACCTGATCCGGAGTGATATCGTGTATTACGTCGGGGCAGGAGGGGGATCGGTTTTCAGTGTGGGGAGCATCAACTGGTACTGCTCTCTGGCTTGGGACGACTATAACAACAACGTCGCGAAGCTGACTGGCAATGTTATTAGAGGCTTCTTGCAAGGGAGGCGTTGAGCATTTGATGGCGATGGGGGAGGAGTTGAGCAATGAAGGGTGAGAAATGAAGAGTGAGAAACGAAGGGTGAGCAATGAAGAGTGAGAAACGAAGAGTGAGAAATACTGGCGGCCGATATCGGGGAACGCGTTTCGCGCCCCGACTCCAACATGTTCATCACAAATCATTGAGCATCATGATACTCTAGTACTCGGTATACCAGAGCGTTGACTACCGTCTACTATGAGGGTTTACTGTCAAGCCCTATGCTCCTTCTTTGCCATATCAGATGACTCGTCCACCTTGAACTTGATCGCCGTTCCACGAATGCACGTCTCCCTGAGCACAAGACCGGCTACTGGCTTGAAGGTCCTTCGCTGTTCATGGTGAATATGAGTCTTGCGAGGCTGAGACATAGTACCATGTCTAACAGATCCGCAATGTTGACAGACTCCCGTCTATCTTATGAAGCCATTTCTACCAATTGACAGACGGATCTTTCTCCCGATTCAGAGATGATGATCACTGCAGCATGCATTGTGGACGTATTCCATCGTTCGTCTGGAATTCTGGATGGCTTTCTGTATGGAGGTTTAATAGTTCGGCATCTACATAGTAAACTTTGTTCATTCCAGTTCCTGCAACTGTCAACCAAGGTTCTCACCTCCGCATTTTATCCGCGACATCATTACGATATTTTTATCGGTCCGCGCTGAAGAATATTACCTTCTGGAGAGCAGCCTATTACCTCGACCAACCATTTCTCGCAATCTGATCGTTATCAGTTCAACCAAAGGCATGATGATGTAGTCTGCTCCTCTGTCCATTAGATTTCATTTACCACGCCGAATCTCGCATTAGCGCGCTACACCTTTGGTATGTCGTGATCCATTCCAGCCATCGCAACTTCAGGTTACCGCAATACAAGACAACGACTACCAACCATCAAGTCAGACTGCGAGAAAAGAATGCTTAACAGTTGTCAATCAAACCTGTTGGAATCCTCTTTTCTCGATTACGAGTACACTCCACAGCATTTTCAGAATGGACGACACCGCATCAAAATGGCCGATTGAAGCAACTGGCGAGACCAGAAATCATCTGCCGAATGAAGTGGACGAAACCGCAGCAATCCCGCAGGGAACTATTGATCCCGTTTATGAAGCAAAGGCGAGGGTTCTCAACCATGCAGTAAGTCACGTTTCCTTCACAAACATGACAATCTTCAAAGTCCAATGCTTACACGCTCTCAGATCCAAGAGATTGGGATGGGATGGTACCAGTGGCAACTATTTATCGTTGTTGGATTCGGGTGGGCAAACGACAACCTTTGGCCCATCGTGACCTCCTTGATTTGTATGTATTTTAAAGCCCTGTTTTTCGATGCATAGGATACACTTGATCTGATATTCTCGAGTCACCCCTATTACCAACGAATTCCACCCGAGTCGACCACCGCTGCTCTCACTTGCACAAAATATTGGTCTTCTCGCTGGGGCAATTTTCTGGGGGTTCGGCTGCGATATTTTTGGCCGACGGCACGCCTTCAACTTAACTCTCGGTGTCACAGCGGTGTTCGGCATGATCGCAGCATCTTCTCCAAATTTTGCAGCAATTGGTACCTTTGCTGCTCTCTGGAGCTTCGGTGTTGGCGGGAATTTGCCGGTGGATTCCGCAGTTTTTCTTGAATTTCTCCCAGGCTCACATCAATATTTACTGACTGTCTTGTCCATCGACTGGGCGTTAGCACAAGTTGTGGCTACTCTCATCGCATGGCCAATTCTCGGAAACCTGACCTGTTCAGAAAAAGAGGTATGCACGCGGTCCAAAAATATGGGGTGGCGATATTGCGTTATTGCCATGGGAGGAATATCGCTGGTTGAATTTATCATTCGATTCGCTTTCTTTACTGTCTACGAATCGCCGAAGTATCACATGGGCAAAGGTAATGATGAAGAAGCAGTTCGTATCGTTCATGAGGTCGCACGGAGGAACAAGAAGGTGTCGAATCGTATGTCTAGCTTATGGCCTACACCTACATACACTAACGTATCGCAGTACGCATTGAGGATCTGAAAGCTTGTGAATCTCTTGGTGGCGGTGAGCAGGTCCAAACAGACGCAGCTGCAGCTGTTAAGAGAAAGTTGGAGAAGATGAACCTTTCTCATGTCCGAGCCTTGTTCGCGACGCGGAAGCTGGCATACTCAACATCACTTATCATGCTGGTTTGGGCTTTCATTGGGCTGGGCTATCCCCTTTACAACGCTTTCATCCCCTATATCCAGGCGACAAGTGGCGCAAAGTTTGGCGATGGTTCAACATATCTGACGTACAGAAATTCCCTCATCATTGCCTCGCTCGGAGTCCCTGGAGCAATTCTTGGAGGGGCGCTGGTTGAAGTGCCGAAGTTTGGTCGCCGAGGAACACTGGCTGTGTCGACGGTGCTGACAGGAGTCTTCCTGTATGCGTCAACTACCGCTCTCTCCTCGGCTGCGCTACTCGGCTGGCAATGCGCATTCAACTTTTTTTCTAACATCATGTATGCGCACTCACCCGTGTCACTCTCGCCGCGCTTCATACGGACACTGAATTTAGACAGGTATGCCGTTCTTTATGGATACACGCCCGAGATATTCCCCACGAAGGATCGCGGTACAGGCAATGCATTGACCGCAACCGCCAACAGAATTTTTGGCATCATGGCGGTAAGTTCCCCTATCCTGTCAGGCAAATTCAAAGCTGACACATCGTTCAGCCCATTATTGCTATGTTTGCAAATTTGCAAACTTCTGCACCCGGTAAGTGCTTTCTCGTCATGTAGAGAAGGTCATGCTCACAGTTTCAGTCTACACCAGCGGAGCATTGTTCATCGCTGCAGGACTCTTAGTCGCTGCTCTTCCTTTCGAGTCGCAAGGCAAGTCAGCGTTGTAGTATCAATGCATGAAATTCTCTATCATCAATAATGTCCTATCGAGACCTGCATGGACGTCAATTCTGTGCGATGCTCGCATTGATTTCGAGTTTTACTTTTCTCAGTCTGAGCTTGCCACAGGTAGTCTTACAAGAGGCGAGGCGCCCGCAGTGGCGACACCAGTTCCCTGCTCTTCAAACATCAACCGAGCACTTTCAAGTTGTTGATCAATGTCGATAAAACAATTACCTGACGAAATAATTTGCTGAAGTTGCTAGAAAGCTAAAGACGTCAATCTTAGCTCAGCGAATGTTCTGCAAAGGTGACATCGTAATTCCAGAGGGTCAGGAGGGATCTTGAATCGATGGAGTCACTGTGCCAGTTCTATCTTTAACAATAGATTCTCGCACTTGGGCTTTGTATGGATAGCATTCGGATCGCGATCATCGGCGCATTTAGAAGGTTGTCGGGAAACCGGTATTTAACTTCACTCGGCTCCTGATAACGTCGATCCACTTGCTTCAGTGTTAGCAAGCTATACCTGGTATTATGTTTTGTTCAGCTTCCTTCCGCTCTCGCTAACTTTGATAGGCAACTCGGAAACAATGGGGCTCCTCGATATGCTGCCTCCCACTTCGACAGATTAAGGCAGTTGATAGTCTCGTAGCGCATGATAGCTGCACAATTATATGACAACAGTTTATCGAAGTCCTGCTGCTGCGACTCCTCTCAACGTTTAACCGAGCGAGGACTTGACCACGATGCGCATTCTGAAAGACGCAGGAAATGTCGTCTGGCGGATCGTTGGCGAACTCGCATGCGTGCTCGCGAGCGAGTTTCACCGCCGAATCATCGATCGCGATCAAATCATAGCTTCTATTTTATTACCAAAAAAAAGCAAGCCGTGTTAGGGGACATTGAGCCGAGCATTGCGCGCAGCCTGCTCTTACCTCGTCTCGCTTAGTACCGACGTTCCTTTTCAGGTTAGGATATGCAGCCTTGCCGAGTCCTCGACGGAAAGTGGAGAAGGAGGGCCTAACACTCAGGCTCCCCCCAGATTTGCAAGAAAATCAATATTTCCGCATTTGAGAGAAGCTGGGTGGGTGGAGACTACTCCGTGCGCTTAAAAGTGGTCGTTAATAGACTCTCGCAAGGCTACTCGCCGTACTCATCGCCAGTACTGAACAGCGGGAACACTTCTCAACGGATTTGATTTCTGGCCGAAGCGTGGACGACGTAGAATCTTTCGTCAACGCTCACTGTCATGCTCCCGACGGAAGGGCCCGGCTGCATGAATGGACATGCATTAGATCGCGGCGCAGTTCGCCGCTCGTGTAACGGTGCTGACTGCATTACAGGGACGTGAAGACCGAAGACGCCCCTGACTAGATTAACAGTTAAGCTACCTTAAAGGTGAAGGATGTGCGAACGGACTCCAGCCTCGTGGGTAACTGGCAGAAGTCCATGTCCAGACTTGTGCGGATCAGCGAGTACATAGAGAAAGGGGCCCGCGGTTGAAAATGATTT
This sequence comes from Venturia pyrina ICMP 11032, assembly GCA_000738655.1. Classification (NCBI taxonomy): domain Eukaryota; kingdom Fungi; phylum Ascomycota; class Dothideomycetes; order Venturiales; family Venturiaceae; genus Venturia; species Venturia pyrina. Next base: position 85,978 of record JEMP01000193.1, on the reverse strand, counting down.
GTGTAATAGACTGTTTCCACACTTTGGCGGAGTGCTGCGTCTACGACCGTTTAGTTATATCAGCTCGATGCCCCACTGTGAGTCCCAATTCATGGCCTGGGACAACACAAATGGAACCACGAAGTATCGAAGCATTCGCCATCACTGCCCCGTTCTTGGTCATCGCCACAACAGTTCTTTTTCTTCGATTATATACCCGACTTTCTATATTGAAGAATGCTGGATCCGAGGACGTATGGCTAATTCTCGCATGGGTATAAAAACTGCCAACTTGAGTTTGAAAGACTCCTAACTTGAGAATAGATCTTTGCATTCGCAAATAATGTGATCTTTGCCTACGGTATGCTATGTCCTTGAATGCTCTTCCTTTCGGATTCATTTTCTCACATCGACCAGAAAGCCATGTCGGGTACTTCGATAAACATTTCAAGGAAGTTGTTACTACGACCCACGCAGAAGACCGGACTGCATTCTACCTTGTCAGCATAAATCTATGCCCCATTTGTTCCTCGCTGACACATGCGCAGCGCATTTTCGTCAGCATTTTTATCTACATTCTCTCCACGACATGCGCTAAACTATCCGTCGCTCTTCAATACCGCCGAATATTCACCGGGGGCAAGACGAAGGTGACTTTGTGGTGTCTAATGGGCCTGATAGTCGGATGCGGGATTTGGTCTTTCTGTGCCAACCTCTTCTTCTGCGCTCCGATTCGGAAGTCGTGGCATCCAGACTTGGCAGGCAGATGTCTTAGCAAAAAGAAGACTTGGTTGTCATATTCCGGGGCGAACATCTTCATAAGCACAGTTCTTATTGTCCTTCCACTGCCTGCTATTGCCAAGTTGCAATTACAGCGGCGGGCCAAAGTTGCACTCGTTGTTATCTTCAGCTTGGGAGTGTTGTGAGTACATGAGGATCCACCAAACAGGCGGCTGATCTCTGACAAAATTGAAGTGATATTATCCTTGCCGTCCTGCGCCTATCTTCTCTGTCCGATTTGGCAACAACCACGGATATTTCCTGGGCACTCCAACCGGTCGGCATATGGACCAATCTCGAATCAACCATCGCCGTCATATGCGCCTCACTCCCTGCCTTACGGCCTCTCATCGCGAGAGCCTTCCCAGGTTTCTTCACGGCGATATGCAAGGATTCTTACAGCCATCCCTCCCGTGATCACGGAAGGAGCGGGGGAGAGCTCCCCATGGCCGGAAATAGTGCTTCGTCAAATTTCTCGCGGAAACTCGCATGTCCAGGGCGTCAAAGAGGTGAAGATTTCGATCTGGAGAGTGGAGTTTTCGGTGCGCAGGAGCCTATTGTTATTGGAAGGGTACTTCCGATGGAGAAAAATGTAACGGATGCTTCGAGAGAGGTGAAGATTGGACCGCATGCTTATACTTGTGAGACGAAAGAAGAAGGTAATTACGTTGTAGGGAAATTCTGATACAAGGTTTGGTTTGGTAGGCAGTGAAAACGTTTGTATTATACTGTCCTATCCTCGAATATTTGAGTGAATGGATGTGGTTGCGTGTGAGAGAGGCTTGGGACTAGGTACTTATCCTTCACACTGCCTACCTCGGGTGCTGGTAATACGGATTTGATTGACGGTGCACTGATTGGTCCAACATGCTTTGTTTGACTGTGCACTGATTGGTCAATGACGCGTAATAGACACGTGGGAGTGGAAAGGTTCTGAGTCGGGTATAAAAAGTCGGTGAGTGCTCTGGGACCATCCTACCTCCTACAACCATCATCGCTTTTCACGGATAGGTGTTACTCCTTACAGAATCACATCTCCAGCTAGCTCCTACCAACACTATACCAATACTCTTCTATGGCCAGCATGCTATAGCTCAGAAGCCATCGATAACTGTCACAACACCACGAGACTCGCATCTTACTTCACATCTCACGACATCTGTACGAACATCATCATGTCTTCACCAACAAAAACAAGCGAGAAGAACTTCCAGCCACTGAGAACTGAAGTCAGAACTCAAAAGGCGTTGTTCTATCGCACATTGCTCAAGCTCAAGCTCAACAATCCTGTCCAAACCTTGTCTTCACCTAACCCAAGCTCGCAACTTCTAGCAGAATCAGCTCCAGCTCCCGCTCCGAAAACGACATTACTAACCCTGCCCCTCGAAATCCGTCAGAACATCTACTACTTCAGCTACGATACACAGGACAGCCGCCTTGCTCAGTTCGAAGCCCCTCAAAGCTTGCACAAAGGTGTCACTCACTCCCCTCGCCATTGCAAATCACGTTACTCCGACGCACGCTACGAACAGATGTCTTTGAAAAACAAAATCAGATCTCTTGTTCAAAAGGACTTTCGTGAGATGGCGGAATGTTGCGAGCGAATCCGAGAGACGCATGAATCGTTTGATGGGGAGACGGATTGGGTGGAGGCGCTATGGGCAGAGGAGCTGAAGGTGTTGGAGATGAAGGCGAAGAAAGAGCTTTGTGAGTGTTGCGCCAAGTGCTTCAATGCCAAGTATTGGGGTATTTTGTAAGTGGGTGATGGATGTTTTCTCGTGTCGCGTTTAATGACTTGTACGGCGGTTGTATGACCTGGACGATGGACTGTGGATCAAAAAAAGGGGGCACTGTTACAGGGAATTTGAACGACTGTGAACGGACTGTGGGTTAAGAGTTTGAGCACTACTACTGGGAGATTGTGCGATTATAAACTGAGGGACGGAGCAGTTTTACAGCACGATTTGTGGTGCATTTACGGAGGGAGCTTTCACTGTCAACGCTCGAGGACGGGCAGAATGTACGATAAAAAGCTTGATTTCTTTTCAATTTCATCCGCATGCAGACAATTCCTTGCTGCGAGGAACTTTCTTGCGGTTACCCAGACGTTTGTAGCTGGGATTGTGGTGGGCCTGGTGGCTCTACTCATGACCCGGACATCAGTTTCCACTCGAGATTGACTTCACATTGATAGCGCAAATCTTCACCTTATCGTGCCCGTTTCTCACCGCGTCTCAATCAAGGCTATAAGCTTCTCTCATCCGCTCCACGAATTATGAGCTCGTCATGCCGGCCGCAAGTGCTGCATCGCTGATTCGAGGGGGCAAAGGGCAAAGGGTTGTGGGATGTACAGGGTCGCTAGAAGGGATACAGTTGGGTCATAGGTTTGGAAAAGGACGACCTGGCCGAGATCGGGTTGATCCAGTTCATCAAAAGAAAAATGAGCATTACCCTGATTCGCGACCTCTAAATTTTAAGATGATACTGGCCGGCCCATCGGTCCTCTCACGCATCATTCGTTACGTGCACTTCATGACTAAATAAGCTAGCTCATCATACAGTACCTCAAGAATGGGCATCGTCACTGACTAAGAACGGAAACGTAGTATAAGATGTTTCGCTGGATTTGGAGAGGGGACTTTCGGGTTCATGGTAGAAGTTGTGTTAGGATCTGTTTGTACGAGATATTTTGTTGATCATCTGAGGGGTTGTTGGACGGTAGGCGGGGGAGCGTTCGTTTCTGTTGATGCTGGATGATTTTGTTAGGTTTAGCTCTTGGAACTAGAGATATCCTAGGCGTTCCATGTAATTTCGGTATCGAAAGGGCGCTTGAATATTTTGCAGATTGGTGAGCTGAGTCTTGCTTCGACGTAGAATGGGAAATCGAGATGGAGCATGGAGTAAACCTACATGAATATGGAGAAAAGTGCCTTTGAAAAACAAGCAGCCCTATCGCCATTACTTGCAACACAATCGCTCAATCGCTCTCATCACCTACCCACTCCCCCTCAGAAACCCACAAACCCTGCTTCCCCAAACAACACCCCTCTTATAAACCGCCATCCCACTGACCGATCCCCTCCATAACCCCTCCACCGCCTGCGCCATCTCCTCTCCACCCCCTTCCTCCCTAATCCTCTGCAAAGGATAAAGAAACGTCTTAAACCCAAACACAAGCGCCCCCGTTCCCTCAAGCCTATGCAAAGTCTGTCTCTCACACCTCAACCTACATTCCCCCACCTCCACATTCCCGCTTTCTCCCTCCCACTCAGCAAGTTCTCGGCGAGTAGGTGAGTACATCGCCGGCGCCATTATGTTTCCCTTTCCGCTTGAGCCCTTATCTGATTTTGCAGAGGGCGAAAGGGAAATATGATTCCCCTCTCTGTGAAAGAATTCGTCGTCGAGTTGAACGCTCCAGTTCGCCCTCTTTACTGCCTTTCCAAAGGGCAGCGATGCGAAAAATCGATCCATGCTTTTTTCTATCTTGGATGAGTAGCCAGGGACGGGAGCGTGGATGGCTGCGAGTGGTAGACCCAGTTTCTGGGTTGTGTCGAAGCCGGAGGGATAGCAGAGGGTGAAGGCGTGGAGGTAGTACGGTTCCTGTGGTGATTGGGTAGGGATGATTTTCCGCAGGGAGGTTTGTAGAGTGGCAGACGCGGTAGGGAGGAGAATCAGAAACTCGTTATCGACATGACGGCCTAGTGTTTTCAGCGATTCAATGGGAGCGGATGGAGGAGTAAGTGGGATGTGTTCATTCGTGACGCGGTTGAGGAGATATCTCGATGGTCCTTTCTCTGGCGGCACGAGGGAGAACATGGTTGGGAATCGTTTCGGTAGATAAGTTGAGAAGATCCATGTGTACAGTTCGTCTACTGCATCTTTAGCGACAGGATTGTATCCGATGACTTCGGAGCGTTTTGTCGCAATGAGGTCGCGACGGTCTTTGATCCGATCCAGGTATGTTTTGTCTACGGCTACGAGGTCGGAAAGCTCGCATGCTTGTAGTGCCATGGTTAAATGATATGTAGGCTTGAATGGCCGAAGCTGAATCGGTTCGGTGATCCTCCAGTCGAAGTCTGCGAGCGGCTCGATATCATTGTAGACTTTGGATACGCCATCGTCTTCTGAAGACCTTGTTCTAGCCTGTGTGAATTTGTTAACGACACGATTGAAAAACCGTGGTAAATGATTCAGTCAGCGCTCTTTATTGATGTACTTCCCCTCTTCACAATGATATGGCGGAACAGCAGCAGCATCGGTGTAGGTCGCTGAGAAGAGCAAATAGGCGAAGTAAAAATCGCGAGACAGATAAAGTTGATGAGCATACTGGACTTACCTTTCCTGTCTTCGGCCACACACTCCATACCATCCAAATGCCCAAGAGTACGAACAGCGCGTAAACTCCCACAAAAAGTGCCGACATATCCACAAAGAGAGTACTTTGAAGGCAGTGGAAGTTTTTGATAAGCCAAGAGCTTACTTAGGGCGAGGACCTGACTGGCATACAGAGCATTATGTACTTTCATATGACTCCAAGTTTAGGACAAACGAATGTGGTGATTGATTGCAACGGCAAGGATGGGGCTTTACACAGTAAAGGCAAGATATGACGATCCATGCTTTAAGAGGGCACAGAACCAAAGTAGGGAGGAAATACTTACCATATGAGGAGTAGTGTGAAGTTAAAGGCCGCCAATAAGCGCACAAGCCCGCAGGGATGGCCAACAAGACATGGACTCGCAACAACAAACGAAGTTACCAAAGATGAAATGGGATTGCAAAAAAGGTCAAAGAAATGTGCCATAACTTGCCTTGGGACTTGCAAACAGAGTCTATCTTTACACTGACCTTCATCTCGTTCATGTCCAGCCCATGTGAAGCGACCGACAAACTTCTAGCTGCCAATGAAATCGTGACTGATGCAGAATGTCTAATCAGCCCCATTGCATCGCTGGCGAATCTCAACGCCATGCTCAATCTTTCATGACCAACAGTCATTCAGTATGCCAATATAGCCCGTTGTTGACGCCATTTCTCAGCCTTCATACGTTCGTGATCAGCCAAACGTGTTGCTCCCAGGAAGTCAAAGAGTGTACAGATTTTCGCCTGCTTGATGACCTTGGAAGAAGGATTCTCGACGCCGCTCATTCTGAAGGATCGAAGATCGGTTGGGAGTGAGTAGGCTAGAAGGATGCGCTCGACAGTGGAGGCTATACAACGTTACTCCAATGATTCTTGTGTGTAGAGGCAAAAAGCTCACACTCCAGGGCTTGAATATCGTCAACCGTTCTCGGTGTACGGAAATCAGCCGGGAATCGTCCTTCTCTCATCATCTTTGGTTGGAGTTGCGCACACTTGGCAGAGGGACTAATTTGGCCATTGACCAACTGGACCGCTAGATTCGTTCTGCCAATCGTTTAGCAGTTGTCAGAGTTGTAGCCAAACCTCCCCACCTTCGCACGTTCTCCTCAGTACTCTGGGGAGAGACATGTTGTCTCTCGGGCCCACCGTAGCTCTCCGTTTCAAAGTTGAGTGAAAATCCAGGAGGAAAGGGAGAGTGAGATCTGGCTCGAGGTGATCTCGGACGAGCGCCTGGGGGATATCCGGGCACATCATAGTAGCCTCGTGGTAGAGAGGAATGGGCATGCCTGAAGGCGAACTCTACATCATGGTGAGATGGCGGTGGTGGGTGATGGTCGTACACATATGGGCTGTGGGGGACCGAATGACTGTATGCGTAACCAGGCGGTGGTGGGTGGATCGGAATGTCCATTGAAGTCGGGCGTGCGAGGCTACGATTCGGCAAAAGGGGCGACTGTGATAAAGTTGAAAGGAATATCGAAGCTCCTTGATGAATGAAATGAACTCGTCCGCCACAAAGCTTCGCTACTTATGTGAGACCTCGTTGCCCTCAGGACGGACATTCTTTGTTCAACTGGCCACTCTGGCTGGGCTTAGATTCGGGCCATAGTGTCAGCCAAAGATTTACTGTTTGCTGTTCTCTGGACGTTTCCGCAAGGGTTTGTGGCACCAATGACCAGGTAGCAAACCGAGTCTACGTTCTTACACCAATCAATGATTCCGGGATCGCGGGTACTTGGACTTCACTTGTCAGGAAGTGGAGTTACTGGCAAGGAGAAAATGTGATGCCCAGCAAGGTGTCAACTCAAGGATCTTTGCAAGTCCGGTTTGCCCACCTGCACGAAGAAGCTGGGAATAGGTTAGTCTGCTAGGTTGTATAGAACAAGCACGCCGCAATCGAATCGCGAATCATGACCGCCCTCTTTTCGAACCCGATCCAGCAGTCGTAAAGATTGCCTTTAATGTGATACGTTGAGTCGACATGTTTCCCAAAAAAGTGAATTCATTACAGCTGACCTGCGCATCGCAAGGAGAGATCCGACAGAGAGGAATAGACTTTTGGGAATAAGGATTGCTCGGTAAAATAGAACCCGCCATATTTTCAACAGTGCCACATCAGGTCCGTTGGTTGCACACACTCAACCCTGCTTCAACGCAGCGCCCAATCGCCATGGTCAACTCGCATGAGTGTTGAGGGCTCGAGGCAATCACTGCACCGATGCAATGCAGTCTGCCGCTGTTCTAGGGAGAAGGGTGAATTGGCGGAACCAGGCGGAAATGGAAGCGATTCAGAGGCGATCCCGATACATCGCACGGGCGCACGGGCTCATTTGCAAGTACTCGTAGGTGCCGCTGTATTCCGCTCTCAGTGTGAGGGTGTAATGCCAGTTCAGCCAGGAGAGGTCCTGGTCTGTCTTTGCCGTACTTCGCTGCTGCCCATCTCCTGTGTCTCCACCTGCTCGCCAGCATCTTGTATTTTAATCAGACCAAGATTCCGCGTCTCCCCATCCGGTCGTTCCGTCAGGGTTGGTGCTCTGGGTCGTTGTCTGCCTCTTGCGCGACCTCCAACAACCGGGACTTCGTAGGCAATGGCTCTCCAAATGTATAGGATGAAGTCGTATAAGAAGAACAGAGCCCAGGGACCGACCATGAACAGGGCCATGAAAATCTGAATAATGGACCAATTAGTGGCAGTCCTGTCAATGGGTCAACTCTCCCTGCACGTACGAAGAATGACTTGATCCACCCCTCGACAACGCTCATATTTTCAGGGAGTAATGAGAACCACGCCATGATGTAGGTGCCCAGTGATTATTCCAATGTTCAAGAGCAGGTTTTTCTGTCTTGTATGAGGTGGTAAGTTGCAATTGCTCGTGTCAGGAATCTGGATGGGCTTTGCGCTCTATATTTCACCCGCTGGCAGTCGCTGGGGGGGCCGATTGAGATGGGCTTCGGCATGCTACTGGATCAATGGGGATAGTAAGCGGGTCGCATGCTGGCGCATGTGAGAGTCGCGGATGAGATCAGAAACTGTTGAGGTTCTTGAAGTGATGGAGAAGACAAGTTGAAAGGCTGTGGATGAAGGCTTCTGCAGGTGCATCCCTCATGCAATGATTCAAGCCCGCCTCGCCTGCCCTATCCTGGTCCTGCTCCCGAGGTCCCCTAGCCGGAATGAGGCGTAGGGCTGTTGATGAGAACAAACTCCAGCTCCCGTCTCCAGCTCCCTCTCCACAATTGTCCCGTATAATGGATAGACGGATGGGGCGTATGGGCAGACAAGTGCAATACAACTCACATTGGCAGATTTATATGCCGCAGTATGCTGTTCTCATAGTCTGTATGATTGACCGGTCAAGAGTCAACGCAGCTTTACCCCTCAATGGCTAACATGGAGGCAACCTTGAGCTCAGCCTGCCCGCCCCGATGGAATGGAAGACATCCCATGATACAGTCCTCACAGTCACGAAACGCTAACTCAGAGGGAGATGGACAGCATACAACAACCGCTTCCAATCTTGTCCCCTTACAGCTCCAGTGCAACCAGATACAGATATCGCTTTTTGTACAACTACCTACGTATACCTAGGTACACCCCAGATCTCCATGGCGAGCCTCAGCCCACATGTAATCGCCAATATGGCATGGGAGCCTGCGACTCAACCTGCAGGTCTCCAGTTCCCTTCTGTCCAACCTCCTCAACCCGTTCAACAGTCCCCAAGCTCGCATCTCGACTTCCTTGATTATGCCGTAGAAACCAAAGCTGATCTCACTGTCTTTGTTCCTGGCACAGAAGGCAGCTTTACCTTCAAAGATCTGGACCACGATGCCATCACTCAATCTTGCCCATTACTGGCCTATGGTTTCGAGGATCGCGGCCGTGGACTCAACCAATCCATAGAGGCAACCTCCATAGAATTGATCGCTCGCTTCCTACGCTTCCTCCATACAGGCGACTACATCACTTTTGATAAGTCTGGCCAGGAGGAGCCATGTTCGCTGCTTCTTCATGCCGAGCTCTGTCGATTGGGTGATCTATTTGACATCAACACGCTGAAAGTCCAAGCGCACTACAATGTTATCCGAACCACGGAAATGGCATGTAGCTCTCCTCGAGCGCCCGAAGATCTGGTCTCCACTATTCGATTCATCTACGAGCAATTGAACGACGGATATGAGAAGATTATTGACACGGTACTGCACTATTGCATCTCATGTTTTCTCCAGCATGGATTAGGTCATGACGAAGGGTTCAAGCGCCTGGCTTATGAAGTTCGACAGTTTCATACTGATCTTTGCCGCACCAATTTTAAGCGTGGCTTTGAAGACGAAGGTACTCCTAATCAGTCCATTCGATAAGCCTTCGCATCATCTAACGGCGTTTAGGAGCTTCTGATATCATCCAACTACGAACGAAGGAGGTGTCTCAAAGCGAACAACTTCGTATCGAGCAGACGGCTTTGGGAGACTTCCTATATTTTATGCACTCAGATACCCCTGTTGCAACTCCACGGTTCGGTCCGATTCTGGGATCACCAGAACCATCGTACGCAATGGTTATTCGTCCACGCCATCCCACTGGTCGTGCAAAGGTTGAAGAGAGCGATACTGGCAGTGATTCAGAGGTCGATGGATTCTCACTCGTGGACTCCTCCGATCATCCCTCACGCATCACATATCGTCTGGCTCCCCCCGTTAAGGAGCCGCAGGAGCCAGTAAAGGGCCAAATTAAGATACCTTTCGAGGAGTGGGCGAACTTCGAGGACGTGGATGGATGGCAGAATGTACACGCCTACCCAAAGCCCGGCAAGGGTCAGCAATCGGATCTAGCCGACTCGAGTGCTACAATCAAGGCCATTGCGGCATACTCTGCGGCCACGCAAACGCAAGCTCCGATAGGTGAGGATGATTCTTCAGACTACGATTCTGAATGGTCTGTTGTTGAAAAACCTGTTCTCAAGGCTGTCAGCTTTGTTTAAGTCCATATTTGTTGCATGGTCGTTCGAAGCATGCCTCGTTGTCAGATTATTTGCAGATACGAGAATCTTGAGTATCGTTCTAGCAGATCAATGTCAATCAATCTACACAGTATCACCACCCTTGTAATAATTGAGAGGCAATTAGTCTCGAGAAATCATGTCGAGAAGTCCATGAAAGCAATTCAAGACATCGAAGCCACACAGTAGCCTCACAGCCTCGTGAAAACCATCCAGCATCTCACAGGTCATCCCCGTGATCCCAGCCCATACGCCTCGGAGCCTCGTTGATTCATATGCATTGAGTTGATTGGCCAACCCCACATTTCCTTCTAGACCTGACTCGGGATGAGGCCTGCACTGATCCGCATCTGTTTACATGTGCGGTTGGAAAAGAGCCGAGGAAGTGATGTGAATACACAAACTCATGCATTTGGCTAAAAGACGTGGTTGCACCTTGACAACAAAAAGAACGACTGATGGGATAGGATAGCTAGAACTACCGATTGGATCTTGACTTCGACCTCGACCTTGACTTCGGCCTCAACATCGACTTTGAACTCGACCTCGACTTTGAACTCGACCTCGACTTCGACCTCGACTCTCGGCCTTGCTGGTCGCTCGTCCTCGCGCACCAAATTCGTTTTATCCCTCGCCCTCACTCTCTCGATATGGCCTCTGTAAGCTCCGGCGCGTCAACCGCGGGATCCTCCAGCAACGGCACCATCGACCCTGTCGTTCGCAATGCGCTACGATACTCTCTGAGTCCACGGGAGTACCAACTCCTTCACAAGTACCTGATTGCGCGAGCCCCCGCAGTCAAGAAGAGAGCTCCTCCGCCTGCAAAGTACGAGCGAGCTGTTAGCAGCGCCGACGATTACAATGCGGCTGCGATAAGAGTTTCGCTGCGCGTGTTTACGACGACATACGCTGGACTGAAGTTATGGGAATTGATATCGACCAAGGTATTGGCTAGGGGAAAGACATTGCCGTATGCTGTTGTGACACTTTGTTGGATGTCAGATACTGATGAATGAATAGGCCCAAGGTTAAGACAGCTTGGTACAACTCCGGCAACCTCCGACTATCCTCCTCCCTGTCTCTAATTCTCCTCTTCCATCGCCTCCTCCACCGATTCTTCCTCCGTCTCAGAGCCAGCCTCCTCACCGAGAACGCGAAGCCCTTCCGTCAACGCAATCCGCGGATCGCCTCTGGCTTGACCTCCAAACTCGCACCAGCAGTCGGTGCTTCTCTAGCCGGACTATGGCTAGGCTTATATCCAGCAGCGCAACTGCGTCTCACAATCGCGATATACATGTTCAGTCGCTCTCTTGAATTTGGATACAATCAACTTGAAGATTTAGGCTGGTTCAAGAACAGGCCGTGGTGGTTTGGTTCATGGATGATCATGCCAGCTGCGTGCGGACAACTGCTGCATGCTTTCGTGTTTGATCGCGATTGTTTCCCTGCTGCTTATGGAAATTTCATCCTGAAGCATTCGAGTGCGTACATACAAGCTAGACCTGCGGATTTGCCCAAAGGCTTGCCGTGGCCAAATACATATCAGATCGTGGATAATCTGGCTGAGATCTCGAAACTGAAGTGGCCGTATGTACCACCTTCACTTCAAGAAAGAGGGAGAGCTAACAAAATGTACAGGGCTTTCATCTCGCCAATCCTTTTCCCGGCAACTCAAACTCTCCCAAAGACAGTCCTCTCAATAAAACCAATAACATCCTCGGCCCACCCAGCCATTAAAAATCTCTCCTGCGCCTTACTCCACCCGCACGACACTAGCTGTCTCCGAACCTACATCACCTTTTTCCTGCGTGCCTTTCCGACAGTGACCAAATTCTTCACCCTCCTTTACGCCGCATTCGGCCTTCTAGGCTACAAGAAGTTCCTCGCTAACCCGGGTCCTGCGTTCAACAACCTCGCCAAATCTATCCTTCGGATGAGTGTTTTCATCACTGGGGCTATTGGCACGAGTTGGGGCAGTATTTGCTTCTTCCAAAATTTTCTACCCAGATCAGTATTGCCTACCCAAAGGTGGTTTCTCGGCGGTTTTGTCGGCGGACTTTGGGCATTCTTGGAGAGAAAGAATGGTCGCTCCAATTTTTTGATGAGTGCAAGATATTCGATTGACTCGTTGTGGAAAGTTGGCGCCAAGCGTGGCTGGTGGAAGGGAGTTGCCAATGGGGATGTGCTTGTGTTTGTGGCGAGTTTGGCACTGATACAGGGTATCTATGAGGTTAATCCCAAGGCGATTTCTGGTGGCGTAATTCGCAAGGGCTTGGGTATGCTGAGAGGAGACGGTTGGGTTGACCGGGCTGTCATCAATGAGACGAAGAAGGATGATGAGGTTATGGCGGAGAGAGACGAGAAGAATCAGAGCGTACCCATGGAGCACGAGGAGAAGAAAGAGCTGTAGGATGACACCGGATGAGACGATGAGCTATGTAGGATTTTGGCTATGTGTGGTTTATGATTTTTGGACGGCGTTTACTTGGCAGAGCGTTAGGATATCCTTGTCGTGCGTGGTGGTGGTACGCATGCCACACTCTTTTTTTGTCTGAAGGTCGAGTGCGTGTAGAGTATTGAGAATCGATACATCACAATTTCCCGATGTCCCGGTCCCGATCTATCTTCTGCTTGTTGTGCTGACATTGCTAGATATGCCAAGTCCCCATTGGGCCTCATGGTTATCACGAAACCTGACTTTCATCCCGCCGGATTCGATTCTTCACCAAGATAACGTTGCTGCGAAGTCTGATAACATGAAGTTCAAGCAGGCCATTTGATTTTGGAGAGGTCTCAAGAGCACCACGCACTTCGAGGTGAAGTGAGACTGGGTTGTCCGCATGGGGTTAGATCTGAGCAGAGCAGCCCATTGTTAGTACGTTATCTGTTTTCTTAGGGTGCGTTACAGAGTTCATTGCTATTGCTTTGAAAGTTTGGAAATGTTTAATTTTTATGGATGGCCCGCGATTCCCGGGTTATACAAGATTTTTTACTGTCAGCTATGATGTGTTCTTTTTGATGTTGATTGTTACATTTTGAGCACCTCCCCGAGAAGACCAAACCTGTGGTCGCGATGGACGGGTGCTGCTTCATGGTAGAGAAGTACAATTCCATCTTTGATCGAACCACGTCACATATCGGAGTGGAATCGTAGCGTGCAGTCGGATTGCTTGAATGTGTTTGCTTTGTTTCGATGAGATGAGTGTTTTCTGCCGGTTATCTCATCATTTGGTATTTATCAGTCACGGCACGCGCGCTGCCAAATTTTCTGGTGGACTAGTTCTTCTAGTACCCTTCGCCCCGTCGGCTCTACAAAATCATGGAAACGGTCGTCGTCCAAGCTATTCTTGTAGGTCTTCTCCTCTGCTGCGTCTTTACTGCTTGTCCTGCTCATATTGTCGCTATACCGCTTGTTCTTCTGATCTGTTCCTTTCTGCCACGAGATAGATAATTTGGGTCGGCGACGTTTGGGGCGAAAGAAACTGCAGTATAGATTGTAAAAGAAGGAGTTTGCAAAAATGAATGTCTCAGACTCGCTTCTTTGGTTTCACAAAACCATTGTTATCGTCTTACATGATTGTCTCAAATGACAGTTGAATATAATATATACTGTATACTTTTTCTGCTCCACGAACACATACCAACCCTCTAACAAGCATCTTCACATCAACCCCCAGATCACCTCCTCCATCGACGGAATGATTCTCGCAATATTCATGATCATACTTACTCACCTCCCCCTCATCCTTATCGGCTTCATCTCGGCTCTCCTCTTCATAGCGTGGCAAGCATGGCGAACAATAGGCGCGTACAATCAGAAGAAAATCAAAGAGAGGATTATCCTTGCGACTATCTTCCTAAGCACGGGATCGATCCTGCTTTCTCTCTCGGTAAGCGTTCTCTTATCAAGCATGTCGCGATCCAGTGGTCAAAAGGTAGAGGTCGGGTCGTGTTGAAATGATCGCCGGACCCGAATAGGCTAGCGCAGCCTTGCAGTGTATCCGGAGTTAGGTATCTTACAAAAGCTACCTGGGTAGGTAGAAACAACCAACGTTGAGGTCGCCTCACAACTGTAGGAATATACTTGAACCCTATTCAATTGACTATATTGAAGTTCTCCAATCAAATCAGTATTTAGTATCTTTCCCAAATCAAAATAGCAACGAGTTTGTCTCTTTCACCCCCACTCGTCTTTCACGCAGACAATCCCTTGTCAGTACATAGAACGCGATGACAGCCACCATGTCCAACCTTAAAAAATTCAAGATTAGAACATTCAAAAATCACCAACCATGGATCTGGAACCCTTCAAAACATCGCCTGCTCACGCGCAGAATACCACAAATGCCACCCCAAACACAGTCTCCAACATGATTGTCAAGGCCGTCCCTGAGCCGACCAGCACCTTTTTCTTAGGCCATTCCCTCGAATTCTGGTGCAAAATGCTAGCGCTATTCTTCGTCGCCGCTCTCGTATTGGATAACCTTGATTTCGGCATTTGGATGCCAGCTCGGTATCTGGCGCTGAATCCGCGGGAAAGAGAGGAAATGAAGTTCATGGCCGGAGTTCTGACGTGTGTACTGTTGGCATGGTGGTTCGGATTTTTCTCATGAAGGGAAGCCGAGTAGATTGGAGAAGTAGAGATAAAATCGGTGATTGTTTGCGACTCCGTTTGTTATGATTCGTATTGGCAATGTGGTTTCGTTCATCATCTGCCTCTATGATAATCTAGTCCCGATTTTCTATTCCTTGTATATTCCCGATAAATCAACTCCATCAATAAGATGTCCTCTAATCCTGTATTCTCGGACAATAATTCCTCCTACAGCTGCGATGTTTTCCAACTCTTCTGCCTCCTTATTTTCATTTCCTTTGCCCTGGGCTTTCTCTTCTTCCTGTATAAAAGAGCACTTGTTATTTACGAAGAGTGGCATGAACGGCATGAACAGGATTGGCGCGAGCAGTACATAAAAATAATCCGGATCTCGGTCGTCGTGTTCCTGTCCTTGTGGGTTACTATAAAGAAGGACGGGCTTGTGGATGGAGTAAGTTGGGGCGCGGGAGATGTGTTGGTTGAGTTTGCAGTTCAATGAGAGAGTCTGGTGAGAGATTGGCTCATGATGATTTCCAAGTCTAATCGTAAAGCCGGAAGAGGATAGCGCGGCCTTGCGATTCAATGATCTGATAGGTAGCTCTGGGATTAAGTTTTGAACCGCTCTGGAGACTGAATCTAGGAAATTTTGCTTTCGGTCCGAGAACGAGCAGGTTCTCGGAACAGTTCTGCCTCTTCTTCCTGCGGAGAATTACTATTTGCGATTATGTCTCTTTGTGTTGTTTTCTGATTCGGTGCGTGGTTCTTGTTTATGTACCTTTATCTATGTGACAAAGAAATTAATGATTGCAGCCCCCGTTCCTATGTCATGCCTGAACTTACTATCAGATTTATCTTGTAGTTTGCAATCACGTAGATATCTCGCCTTCATCTACTTCATGAGATCACCCGTGCTGATCATTTCGCCACCATGTGCCAGCTCACCACCACAACTGCAACAGTTCAAAAAGTCAATTACCTTCTCTTCCTCTTCGCCTTCGCGCTAGCCCTTCTCATCATTAACGTGGTGCTTTTTTACAGCATCGGCCGGGGACTCCATTATGTCTACACACATGCAGATCAACAGGGGCGAGCTGCGTGCAGATACTATGCCACTCTCGCCCTTGTTTCGCTTTTTGTGTGGAATTTGTTGCTGAAGGAACAGGAAGTGTGCGTGATGAGAACAGCTGGAGAGGTGATGGAGTGGGTGAAAGCGATGAACACGTTGGATTGCTTTGCTTTGGATGGACAAGTTAATCATTTCTGAAAATCTGCTCAAATTTTCTCAAATTTTGGAAGGCGGTCAACTCTCCGCCTCAAGAAGCCAGAAGTTCTCGACCGCACTGTCGCTAGCAAACAACACGAGAACAGAGAAGTGGTCTGCGATATTCTTACCTGCCTTCGGAGCGACGAGACACCTTGGTCTCAGGAATGACCAAGGTACTTGCTGTGGCAGTTGCGTGTCTAGCAGCCTTCAAGGAGGTAATAGTTGGGAAGTTGATAGCTGGAAGGTGTGGGAATTGAAGGTTTGTAGATGGAGGTTTGGGTAATTATAGAACTAGGATATACCAAGAGCTCCACTAAGGCGGTTTGGGCCTAGTATATCATCTACAACCACCCAAGATATAATACTTCGTTCCTCTCATTGCCAATGTCTAATCTTCACTCATCCTTCCATTGTTGCCTGATCGACGCCTGTCAGAATGGTGGCTGTCAAATATGGCTATGCGAAGAATCGTCTCGGAGTACTAGCACACTGTGGTCGGTACACCTCTAGCCTTCGTGAGATAATTTTCTATAAAAGGCTATATAATGCTTCGACCTGGCCGAGTTGTGTTTGGGGGGAGCAGTGCTGTTGCCATGGAATCAAGGTAGCCGTCTTGGGTACTCCGTACAGTAGCTAACCGTAGAGTGACCTGACACAAACTCTTCGCAACATCCAACTCTTCGCTCACGACAACTCTCTACAAACATGGGGACGTCAGTCTCCCGTCTCCCAGACTCCTCCATCAGTACACGCAACATCGAGGCCGTACCTCCGCTAAAGCCAAACAAACTTCCGCTAAAGCCAAACAACCCTCCAAGAAAAGACTCCACAAACTTCTTCTCCCTCCCTCTCGAAATCCGCCAAAACATCCTACTCCGTACCTACAATCTTCAAAAGTCACGACTGGGAAGAGCAGGGATTGCCAAGTCACTGCACCCAGGCGAGCCTCATTCACCCCATTGCGATGTCTGGGCAAAAGTCGGAGGGCACAAGGTGAAAGGGAAGCTTGCAAGGCACGCGAAGCGGGATCTGGCTGATGTGAAGGCCAAGGTTGACAAGCTGGCAGGGGTTCATGGTTTGATCAAACTGGACATGGTCTTTGTTGAGAGGAAATGGGGACAGCAGTTGTACGAGTTAGAAGAGGGCATGAAGCACAAGCTGGTGGGGGCTACTGCGAAATGTGTTGATTGGAACATTGAGTGGCACGCTCTAAGAGCAGGAATATGAGGCTGGGTATATTGCACATTTTGGGACTTCATGCAGTATTGGGGGAGCTGGAGGAGAATCAACATGTACCATGATCGTCATAGAAAGGGTTTGTAAGGTAACTTGATGCTTTGAAATGGAGAATGTCGTCGAGATGCACCGTGTCAGCCAGTCAACCCATAACTTCTCGCGACAGGTTGCCGTTGAGCCGACTAGGTAACCTTTATAAACCAATACTTCTCATCCTGTCCGTTCTCATCCTGTCCGATTTATTGTCTACAACTCCGCACCAAGCGAATTTCATCCACTTGCATCAACGCGAAATGTCAGAAGCAACATCGTCCTCCTCACAAAAGCGAAAGCCACGAACGACATTCCTCTCCCTCCCGAGAGAAATCCGCCATCAAATCCTGTTCGAGGCATGCGGTTTCTTCGCATGCGCCAATCGGTTCGAACCGGTTGTAATAAGCTCAAGTTCGCTTTCATTCTTTGACGCTGATCGTACTTTATGGTAGATTTCAAGACTATTCGATCGTTGCAAAGAGACGATCGAGATGACAGCAGACATGTGACTCTGGCTCTTTGACTTGGATATTATCCTTTATGATTTGATATGCGATGCTGAGTATGTCCATGATGTGCTGATGTCGCAACTGATCGCATGGATAGGAGAGATGAAGCGACAGGTGTTGGTCTTTGTATGTGCCGCAATGGACTCGACCTTCAACATGGTTGGCTACAATTGAGGATGCCGCTACAACGGTCTCGTCCTTTAATTGAGAACGATATGGTTTCCCATATGGTTCTGGTTGGCTGGATTCTCTTGAGCCTCCACATGCTGCAATGCTGTCCACCTTGAGGTTGGAGTGGATTAGTGTTATTTCATGGATTATGTAATCTTTAGGGTTACGTAAGCAGGGGGTCTATCTAGGATTTATACGTAGAATCTAGTAGTAGTCTATCTAGGATTTGTACGCAGAATCTAGTAATATAGAATATTTGTACGTAGAATCTAGCAAAGAAGAACAATAATTAATAGACAATATAGAGTTATCCTTTCGTTACACACGTGTATATTTCTTTATTATAACTATTACGACCTAGGTCTAAGACCTATCGACACTAATTAGTAGTTACTAGGTAGCTATAGATTAAGGATAGACTACGTGCGTCTCTTCTAAAGTAGAAAGACTAGACGTATAATAATAATAGAAACTACGATAACGTAGTTAAATCGGCTCCGTTTCTAGAAATTCTTTCGCGATAAGATTGCTAGAGACCGTACCTTTTCAACGACGTAAAAATCACCTCGATACCTTATCTACTCGCTAAGGTATTAACCCTAGAAGAAAATTTTTACTAAATACTTCCCGACCTTCTACCTCCCGTAAACCTCAACCGATCTTATCGATTTTGATACGATTAGAAAGCCTAAAATGCCAGCTCTCTAACGGTACTAAAATATTCGAAATCCGACCCCTCGTTACTACGAAATTCCCTTAGGAGTAAAAATCTATATACCGAACTTCCTACCTCTCTCCCGTACTTAAAACGTAACCGATTTCCTCTATCCCCGCGCCTTTAAAAAGCCTGAAACGTCAGCTTTTTAACGATACTAAAATCCTCTCTATCCGACCTCGTCTTTACTTCGAAATATAATAGATGCCTTATTACCACCCTTAGAAATTCAGGGGGTAGCTAAAAATATAGGAGTATACGGTAGATCTTAGGAAGACTATCATTTTTCAAGAATAGTATAATAAGATAGATATTACGGTCGTACTATCAGGACGCTAGATAATAATATACTTTGTGCAAAAACTTCAGGAGTTTAGGATATCACCTCTAATAAGGAAATATGTAATAAGGTTTAGGATTATTCCTTAAAGGAAAGGAGTTTAGGAAGATAATTAGGTAACTATAGATTACCTAACTTATACGTATATAGGTCGCAGGTTCCTTATAAGGAAGGAACCTTAGAGATTATCTTTAATATTAATCTATTCTCATACTTCTTATAATTCTCACAAAATACCTCGGAAATATATTATACGAAGACTTTAAAGGATAGTAACCATACTACTTCGAGATAGTAGATAAAAGGTATCTTCGTAATATATACTAATTATACGAAGATCGAGGCCTCCGTATAAGAGGCGGAAGTATAGGAGAAAAGATATTCTACCTTCTTATAGGTACCCTCCTACCTCTTTAGTCTTTTTCAGCCCCTTTAACAACCTACGCCTCCGAGAATTTTAAGTATGGTAGAACTAACCTCCCCGAGTCTAACGCCGTCAAAATTTCCGAAATCCGACCACCCCCTACGGAGATATCGCCAATTTCGTGTAGGACCTCCTAAATTTCCGAGGCTGGCCCTCAGCCTTATAGCTAGCCTGGCCCCTAGCCTAGCCCTTAGCCTTGTAGCCAGCCTAGCCCCTAGCCTCCCCTATCGATTCCTAACACCTAGGGACTCCTCTAGGACCCCCCTATACCTTTTCTAGGGGTAATCGACCCCTAGGACTCGAATTCCGACGTTATTTTCCTAATCCGATAACCCCCTGCGAAGATATCGCAGTTTTTCTATATTTTTTTGTTATTTTCAAGCGTTTTCTTACGAGTTAGTATAGGATACTTAGTATCCTATACTAGGATTCTATTTTTCGTTACTCTACGGATTAGATTCTATTAGGATCTAGGAGGTTTTAGTTATAGGATAGGAGGAAGGAGAGAAAAAAGGGAGAAAAAGAGAGATTTCTAAAGAAAGAAAAGAAATTTTGCTAGGGATTCCTAATAGAAATTTTTAACGACCTACTCCCGCGCAAGTTCTAGACCGATTTAATCAATTCCGATACTATTAAAACCGGACGATACTGAGGATTCTAACGCTTTAATCAGATCTAGATTCTAACTAAAACTAAGCGAGTTATTTAGGGATAGAAACAGGTTTCTATAGGTTTTGGTTTTTCGTTAGGCTTCTTACTTTTATCTTATCTTTTTCTTACTTTTATCTCATCTTTTTAACTATAAAAGAAAAGTTCTCCAGTGTTGTTTTATAGATTATATAATCTTTAGGGTTACGTAAGTGGGGGTCTATCTAGGATTTATACGTAGAATCTAGTAGTAGGGTCTATCTAGGATTTATACGTAGATCTAGATAAGAAGAATAATAATCAATAGACAATACAGAGTTATCCTTTCGTTACACACGTGTATATTTCTTTATTATGACTATTACGACCTAGGTCTGAGACCTATCGACAATTAGCTACCCCGGAGTCTACAGCTACAATTATCTCACTCTCTTATTTGGAACGAAATGGTTTTCATTAGGGTTCTGGTGTGCTGGCATGTCTTAAGCCTGCCGTTCAGCCTGCCGCTGCTACTATAGCCATGATGAACATCACGGGCTATCCCACCAGTCTCGTGTTGTTCCTCGGGGTCTGAGATGATAATAGCAACTGAGCTGAGCTGGGCTGCCAGGAATTCAGCGATATCAATCTCGGGACAAGAGCTTCGAAAAATAACGACCATCCCCATGACGCAGAGGCAAAAATTCACCTCGCATCACACCATCCTCACAACTCAAACGAAAAACTTCTCTCCAATACGATGGCTGTGTGTAGGATCTGGCAGAAAGGGGTGAATGCATGGAAGAAAGAGAGCTTTGAGGTAGTGTTTGTCTTGGATACACCGCAGCTTTGGGAATTTGTACTTAAGGTTGTGCTCTGGTTGAGTCGGATTGCCATCGTATCATCTCGGTTTCGAAGCAGTTGACAAGGACGGCAGTATCAAGTCAATCCACCAAATTGTTTTTTATCAAGGCGTGGGCTCATCTTCGTGTCAGTCTCTGTGTCCCCAGTAATCCATCGTGCATTCTTGGCACTAGGATCATGGTAATCACCAGAAACTTTGAGATGGGCAATTGTGAGTGACAGGATGGTCGTAAATTAAGTGTTATCGGCGTTCCGGGCGAGTAGGCATCACGATCGCTACTTCGCTCGAAGATTTCAGCGTTATATCGGTACCAGACTTGTATCTACTTCTACTTCTACCTCGCAACCCAAAGTACCCGATCACCATGTCCAAAGCCAGACGCTCATGGTCACCGAAAACAAGCTACCTTGAGCCAATCAGCTTTCTCACCCTTCCGCCAGAATCTCGTCAAGTCTGATATTGACGTTTGTCGCAGCTGAACAAGTGCTTGAGCCATAGTTTGAAAGGCGTCAGTGGTGAGATAAAAGTCTAAAAAACATTCAAGCAGGATGAAGAATCTTCCACAAGTTCATTACAGTAGGCAACAAAGCGACAGGACCGGCAACAATAGAACCACGCAAAAACCTCTTATCTCAACCCAGTAACTCAACTTTTACAAATCTTCACTGCGCCCAAACAAACTCCCCACAAACATCCACACCAAGCAAGATGAACGCCACAAAGACCCCATCATCTTGCAAGAGCACCCACACCATCTCCACCCTTCCACCTGAACTCCGACAAATGATACTTTTCGAAATCTTTGATCCCCTCACCGACGACATAAAGCCAGGTTTCTCATTCCTGCTCCGATGCAAAGGTCTATCACCCGTCTTTATCGACTTGCGCATCAGCTATATGCGTCATGTCTGGCGACTTCGTTGCGGAGACGTTCAATTATTGGCTCAGAAGTTTAGTATCGTCTTTCCGGGCATAGAAAATGATATCGATTATGTGCACGGAAAGACAAGGGAGGTGTTGTTGGCTTGGAGGGAGGGGTTTGAGGAGAGGGTCATGGAGATGGGGAGGGAGACGGATGTTGATCGGGGTTAGTCTGTGGACTCTCCGCAGGATGAGTGGGTGGTGGTGAAGTCTCAGGCTGAATAGACTTTGGCAAGGAGATTGGGCTGATTGGACACCTTTGTGCAGAGACCAACATCAGCGATTTTCAACGGGGCTTAAGAGATAGCAGAACGGCACTAACCTTCCATCTCCTATAGTCTTTCGCCACCCTCTTTTCAGCAACGGCACAAGAAGCTCCTCAACTTCAAAATTCAATGCGAACAATGTCGAAATCGCGCGATTTCACTTCTCTGCCAACTGAGATCCGCCAACAGATCCTCCTCCTCGAAATGTTCGAAACCATCATGTCCATCTCAAGATGACCGAGCCTAGGAAGTCAAGTATTGCCGACTTCATCGCGGCCCTGATACAGGATAATTGAAATGATTTGCACATCCGCTTTCTCGGATCGATATGCATGAATTTCTGGCGACATTTTGTTTCGAGGTTTCTAGAAAACTATCGATATCGTTCCTGATTTGCGAGAATCCTATCAAAGATGAAGTCCGCAAGATGTTAATTCTCGATTATCCTGGTTTTAGAAGAGGTGGTGAGGCTATGCGCGCGATCCGATTTTCTGCACCTCCCAGCTGCTGTCACTATTGGGGCTTCTAGCCATGCCGGTGGGCCACGGAACTGAAGTTAGCAATGCCGAGTTGCTTTAATGATGTTGAGTATATGTTGGCGCAGGCGAGGATCGACGTCATCATCGGGATTTTGGAGGGGTTGAGGAGGCTGCGCACGATAGTTAGGCAGAGGTCTGGATGTCTGCGCCTCCATTCTGGTTCAAAGCAAGTTGAGGATAAGGGCGGCTTGCATCGGTCGAGAAAGGTCTGCTGGCTGCTTGATGATTCCGCGATGGAAATATGAGTCAAAAGTCGGCACCTGCATCTTGAGAATTCGTTTTTGGCTCACAACAGCGCGATTGCGACCAGAGGAAACTCGAGATGCGCAAATTATGTCCGCATAAATATCCCGTTCGTATATCATTCCGTTTACGTCTGCTTGTCGGCTGTTTTTGCTTAGCGCGTTCGGCAAGTTCACATCATTGATGACACCATGTTATCGTGAACGCGTCCCATAGCCTGACGGATGTCTTTCGCAATCTGTGCTAGCCAAATAAAGCTTCTGAGACCATGGAGCTTGCTCGCCCGACAGATTGAGGCTGGATTTTGGCACCCCACCAATAAATATCTCGGATGGAGACATGCCAATCCCTCCAGATATCTTCTAATAATTGAGCAGCAGAGCCAAAATGCTCAAAGCGAGAGGTTTCGTTCCAGTATTGACAGTATTGCTGTATAAATGCTCGGTCAACCTGCGACTCGACCTCCGAGCCCGCGAGAAAGACTGGTAAGAGGAGTTGTTTCTGCAAAAATTCTTCTCGAGGTATACAGCGGACGTGGTCAAGAACAAGGCGAGCAAGATAAGTGATCTTTCGAAGTCCGTACTCGTCTTGTTGCTTGCTGAATGCACGAGCTGCAAACAATAAGACGGCCTGCCTCCATGCTTCGATGCAATGAAAACGGTTCCGCCTTGATCCTGGTTCATCTTCCAAGTTGTCAAGATTGGCCATGGTGACCTCCTCGACATTGATGAACATCTGGACCTCTTCAATAATGAGCTGAACGGGAAGATCGTTGAAGATAGTATATTCCATCCTTGTAGTCTTCTCGTAGATGGCAGCAAGCTTTGATAGGCGGGCCATCGCCAATAAAAAGTCGACAGGGCAGCCGACGAGAACGAGGAAAGACCAGTCTTCACTTTCTGGGAACCCAACCAATGTATCAAGGTAGGCCAATGGTAAGATAGGCTCTCGTCGAGAGATCAAGGCAGTTGTGACGTCCCACCTGTTTATATCGGTCAGTTCGAACCGATATTACGGCTATCAGAACATACCAAACAAGCATTGCTACTAGTCCGCGCATACGAAGATCGGTTTGCATAGTGTCGCTGGCACTGAGTTGTTCAAGTAGGATTCGAGCGCCATTCAAATGGACTGACCACATACCGTGAGCAGACTGAGATATCTTTGAAGGGCTGGTTAGAGAGAGTATTCAATCCAGGCTGGGACGCTTACCTCGAATATAATCAGTAGGAGAAGGGTGTCAAGTACAGGCTCTGATTTGGAATTACCCAAAGCCTCGCCGAACAGTTTTATCGCAGTAGATTGATGGGCGTAGATCTCTGTTGCCATGCTGGGTGATCCATCGACTTTTGCTATGTGCTGAGAAGAGAGCGCCATCGCTGCGTGAAGTAGGGACGGAGACTCTTGGATCCGGTCTAATCTCACTCTGAATGGATTGGCATGGTAATCGTAGGTTAGCGGCATCGCACAGAACTCGTTGTTATCTGCCATAAGTAAGAGTCCGAATAGTGAAGCATTTTATAATCATGACACTGAAACTTACACATCTCAAGTATGTGGTGATACTTCTGGGCTAGGTCTTGGTAGAGTACCATAGGTGGCATCGCAGATTCTAGGGAGGTGTATCTCTCAACTTCTTCCATCCCATCAAATGTTATGAGGTCATAGGATGCAGGTAATGTGATCGTAGATTCCTCTAGACCCAGATAGGGTGAAGTGTCAAGTTGAGGCTGAGGTTCGACCCAACTGGAGTTTGAGGTGTTGATGGATGGTGCTGGGAAGTCCCAGGGCTCAGGTACAGAACCTGTCACAACTTCACCTGGTAATTGATTTGCGGATAGTGAGGCTCGTATGGACCCGCTATCTACGGGTACATACTCGATTTGAGTCTGTTCTTTGACTTCCGCTGATGGCGATGTAGACACGGCAAAATAACTTTGATGCCGAGAGATGTCATGAGAAATAGAAGACTTTGGTTTACGTTTCTTTTTGAGTCGACCTTGTACGAACTTGAACTCAGCAGTACTGCATGAGCTTCGTTTTTGATGCTGCCTCAACCCAGAGGGACATGGAGATGATGTGGTCTTCACCAGCCCTTGCCATACCAAAGGCATGGCGAATCCGTCGCATCTTCTTTCATCGGATAAACAAGTACCACAACGAGGGCGCTGACGATCACATTGCTTTTTCAAAGACGTGCAGGTATGGCAGTCGTTTTTGGCGAACGCTAGAGAGTTTGTCCGAGATCGCGTCCGAGAGTGTTCCATTCCATTCCATGGGAGGATATTTCATCCTCTCCTCTGGACGGGGATGATTGATGAATAAAGATAGAGATGGAGATATGTCGTTCGTGAGATGAGGTGCGAGAGGGGGAAATTGAGATGGAAGAGATGAAGCGCGGGCAGAAGTCGGACCGACATATAATACACCTGCACGTGCTGGACGCGTTCACGTTTTCTCCAACGCGTCTAGTTAGAAACTATCACATGACTATTAAGCGAACACGTATTATCACAGAAACAACCCTCGCTAAGATCCCAAAGACCCTTGGCGATTGTCTTATCAAATACAATACTGTGGTACACCCTCACAACTTGCTTGGGTTGTAGTTAATGGTGGTGGTGTACACAGGATCCCAATGCATCGCCCAGTACGTGTCCCAGATCTTTTTGGTCACCGGTCCAATCTTCCCATCCTTCACGGGCTTTCCATCTAAGAGAGTGATGGGCATAATACCGCCTGCAGTGGTGCACATGAAGATCTCATCGGCTTCATAACACAGCGCCACCGGCACAACCTCCATATGAACTTCAATATCATTGATTTGGGCAGCATCGAAGACACTTTTCCGCGTAATCCCTTCCAGAACACCCCGGTCCGGTGTATAGATCTCTCCGTTCTTCACCACACAAATGTTGAATCCGGAGCCTTCCGTCAAGTGAGCATCTCCATCGGTCAAAAATGGGTAGGTTGCTTTTCGATCTTCAGCCTCATGCATTGCTCGCGTCAGATCACCCCATTGCAGATTTTTGACGGTAGGGTCGAATGCTCCAGGTGGCGTTCGCCGAACAGTTCTCGCAATGATTGCATCTCCTCCGGTTAGCTGCATCTCTGGTTCTTGGACCCAGATATCTAGAGCATCGTTCGTCAGTTTGAGGCTTGATGTTGTCTCTCCGAAGCAACGTACAGGGCATAATAAACATGTAGAGGTTCTCTTTGATATCTCCTGGCTTCGCTCCTCTCACGCCTGTGAGACCTCGGGTCACAATCAGCTCAATAAATGCATCCTTGATCCCGCTTTGCACAAGCATATCCGTCAAAATCTTCTTGATTTCATCCTTCGGCAGTGGAAGCCTCAATCGAATCTTTCCGCACGCGCCTTCCAGTCGAGCGAGGTGGTCGTCCAGACGAAAGAACTTGCCATCCCAAGCAGACGGCACATCGTAGGTCAGATCAGAGTGCATGAAGCCCTGATCGAGCAGGGGAATGCGGGCTTCCTGAAGCGGAACAAGCTCTCCCTCGATCCAAGCAACTCCCTTGGCAAAAGGATGCGTACTGGCTTCGTGAATTTGTTTCCGGGCATTGTAGTCGGCGAAGACTTTCTGCATGGTGGTCATCTTGAAGGTGCGAACAAAGGTAGGCGTTGAGTATTCGAGAGGATTGCTGATTTGAGCGTCGAGTGTACTCACCGCCAGGCTTGTCAAGTTTATGTACTCGAGATACAAAGCTCACCTGCAGTGACAAGGTCGCCCTTTTGGCTGGCTTCTCGCAGCGAGGTAGGACTGATGATCGCCAGTCCCGCTTGCCGAAAGGGGCAAATCCCAATCGGGCATAAGTTCACAGCGCTAAGATAAGAGCGGCTTGATGCATCCGGCGGGGTGTTGAACCATTGACAGCCTGAGCCTTGGAATTTATATAGTATATTTGCTCAGACGAGCTGGAATCTGATTGCTCGGCTATGAGAGTGGAGGGCGAGACCGCGCTGACAACCTTCGGCGATTGCGATACCGGATCGGGCATACCGTCTGCAAGATTTGTCGGCTAGCTGCGGTCCTTGTATGTCAACCTGCGGAGTGCAATATCTATACCCGACCATTCTGCTTCGCCTTGTCCTTCCACACCATCATGGCTCAAAAGAATGTCGTTGTCATTGGGTAAGTTGAACGCACAACTTTCCATCATTTCCGGAACGAAACTAACTTGTTCGAAGCGCAGGAGTAGCCGGCCTAACGACGGCTCTGCTTCTGTCCAAAATTCAAAGGTATGAAATTGTTGTAGCGGCAAAACACATGCCCGGAGACTACGACATCGAGTACGCCTCGCCATGGGTAGGTGTAACGGCTGTAGAAAGAGAGAATGGTATTAATGTGTTATAGGCTGGTGCGAACTACATGCCGTAAGCTCTTTAACCCCCATAAGAGATTAAAGATATTGACATAGCATCAGAGTATCAGTTCGCGGCACAGCAGCCTCAGAGTGGGACAAAAACACCTGGGCTCCACTAGAAGATTTAGCAGCGAACCACCCGGAAGCAGGCATCCACTTCCAAGAATGTCAGATTCATACACGCACGAACGATGCCGGAACAGCAACTGCAGATTGGTTTGCTGAACTCCTCTCACCGTCACCGTGGTTCAAAGATACAGTCCCCAACTTCCGCCTCTTACCAAAAGAGCAATTGGCTGAAGGAGTCAACCAGGCCACTTCCTTCACATCAGTATGTATTAACACAGCAATTTACCTCCCATGGCTAGTATCTCAATGCCTAAAAGCCGGTGTCACTTTCAAAAGAGCGGTCTTCAAACACGTTTCTGAAGCATCTGCATCTGGTGTCCATCCAAACGGAAATGTCGACTTGGTAATCAACTCCACCGGTCTCGGGGCCTCAAAACTAGGAGGCGTAATGGACAAAACCGTCGTCCCCGCCCGCGGCCAAATCGTCCTCGTCCGCAACATCTCACCCAAAATGCTAGATATATCCGGAACAGACGATGGCGACGGAGAAGCCTGCTACATTATGACCCGCGCAGCCGGCGGCGGAACCATTCTTGGTGGCTCTTACCAAAAGGGAAACTGGGAATCACAACCTGACCCGAATCTCGCTGTTAGAATCATGAAAAGAGCCGTCAAGATTTGTCCAGAATTAGTAGGAGGTGAAGGGGGCATTGAGAAGCTGGATGTTATTAGACATGGTGTTGGACTTAGACCTGTTAGGGAGGGTGGAACGAGGGTTCAGAAGGAAGTGATTGATGGTGTTTGGGTTGTGCATAATTATGGTGCTGGTGGGGCGGGATATCAGAGTTCTTATGGGTGTGCAATGGCGGCTGTGAAGTTAGTCGAGGAGGCTTTGGGGGGACGGGAGACAAAGCTGTAAGCATATATGCTGCGAACACGATAGGCCAGTTGGATGCGTGCGGATTGTGAGATATTTACTCTAGATCAATAACGCGAGATTTCTGACGATTCTTCTCGCAGGACCTACGAGATGCTTTACGTTCTCGAATTGCATTTGGCTTTATTCAAGCACGTCCGGCTCAGCCTTGGGGCCTATGTGTGGGGCGTAAAGAGGGTATGTACCTACTTATAAGCTATTAATCTCAGATCGATGACTACAGTTCCTAGCGAGCTTTGAAATTTATGCTGTTAGAAAGTTATCGATATCGATCGTTACTAAGAGTGTCAATTGGCAGTGCGAGTGTCTCCGAGGGGTACTCAATTGACAAAGCCACTGTGCCGCATCTGAGCCCCGCTTCTGCCTTGCTCGACCTCGACCTCGCTCTTTCCTTCCTCGCCTGTGATATCTCTGCAACAATTCTCGCAATAAGTGGTTATCTTGCTTTTTCTTTCTTCGGCATCCGTGCCCCTCACATCACAATGCCATCTTCAAGTCTCTATCAGCCCCTGAGCCAGAACCCAAATTCCATCAGGCTGGTCACTATTCTGCCTGGAGAACCCGGACATGTTACGTCCTGCATGCTCCATGTCATCGACGACCTCACCACAGGGCCCTCTTACACTGCACTTTCCTATGCATGGGGCGATGTCAATCCGCAGGTGGAGATTCTTCTGAACGGAGAACTCTACTTCGTCCATCAGAACTTGTGGTCTGCGCTGCAATGACTGAGAGATCCACCTATCCAAGCCATTGCGGAGTCAACTTACCATTTAACTGTCAAGCTCGATCCCCTCCCTCAGAAACGCTACTTTTTCATCGACGCCATTTGCATCAATCAAGACGACGCCTCGGAGAAATCTTCGCAGGTCAATCTTATGGGCATGATCTACTCGCAAGCCTTGCTCGTCATCTGCTGGATTGGGGAGTCATCTAGAAACAGCGACAGGATATTACAATACCTCAATTGCTATGCAGACGAGGGACGCAAGTCCTATCCTGAGTTCAACAACCCGAAAACATCCGATCAGCACGGAGGACAAGAAACAGCACCCTTGTCAAGTTTTCTTAACAAAGAGTACTGGACAAGGCTTTGGATTGTGCAAGAAATCCTGCTGGCGAAAGTGGCAATCATTCTATGCGGGAGTGCCATCTGCTCCTGGTCCAATGTTTCACGGAACTGGGACAGTCTTGTTCATCCGTCACCCGACGATCTGTTAAACAACAGAAACTCCAGAAATCACTATTTCGTCACGACTGTTTGCAACTGCATTGTGATTGGTAGTAATGAACGCAGCCTTTTCCTTTTGATCTCCTTTTTCCAACGGCAAGAATGCACACTGCCACAAGATAAGGTTTTTGGTCTTCTGGGCCTCATCCCCGAAAAAGTGGCAAAGTATGGAGCTCTATTATCAGCAGATTATGCTAAACCGCCCAGAGAGTTCCTACGCGGCGTTTTTGTGTGTTTGAAGCAGAGTGACTTTTGTGGGACCGATGTTACGGTAACGATGAATATGCTGCAGAATTTTGCCCGTGAGCTTGGAGTAGACCCTTTGACTTGTCAACATTTGGAAGTTGAGCCAATGCGTTTTGAAAGCTGGAAAACGATGGAGCTATGCTACTTTGGCGAAGAACTTCTTCAAAAATGCCATAGTAGTAGCCTGGAGGCTCATTTCAATAGTTCGAAAGTAGGATTAGATTAGTTATAATTAATCTTGAGGTAGGGACAAGATGCTGGCTCATCATCATATTAAGGTCTTCTCTCCATCTATACTCTCATGGCGCTTCGTCAGTACAACGTCTTTTGATTGTAGTAAAGTACGGATAATATCCCGTCTAGAAAGGTAGAATAGGAAGAATAAATAATAGAGTAATCCCTATATCCGTTTCCTTCTTACTTCATCTCCTCTATCCGTTTTCTACTGTTCTGATAAATAGCTTCGTTTCTTGGAATCTTATTTTCTAGCTAAACAAATTACCCGTTTCTCTTCTTCACCTCGGTACTCTAAGTTATTGTTAGTCAGAAGTTGTAGGTAAGGCCTTTTGCCTTGATTATAGCATAAGTTTCTAGCAGAATTTGGAAGGTGTGTGAATGACGAAATGCGTTGATATAGTCTGTTTATAAGAGAGGTTAGTAGAGTCATGCTTACAATGATTGTGTTGCACCAAACAAAGAATCAGGGTATGAAGGGGGCGTTGGGAATGAAGAAAGGAAGCATTAAATCGTTGAAAGGAAAGGGATTGAACCTGTTCCATGCTTACCCTTAGAGAAGGATGAGGTCGGTGATAGGGGGATTGGACTGGGCGCTTACACGGGTTCGACATTGGAAGCAAGCCCTAGGCTGCTCTCTTTGTCTGTCTGTTTGTCGGTATAAAGTAAGATCAGACTTCTCTGGCGATGTCGCGGTGGGGAATGATAGGTGAGGCTGAAGATACTTACCACAGTAGGGACTCGTAGACAAGGGTGGTGGAAAGAACTTGAAGGTCAACAGCGCGCGAAACAAGCAGAATCAATGACGCCGTCTATCATCACCACCATGTACTCTCCGTATCGAGGCGCTGGTGTACTATTAGGACGGAGAGCTGAGTCCCTCCGCGACAAATGGAAATAGGAGCAAAACGGAGTTAATCCGACGATTCATCCCGACTCCGAAGATTCGTCCATGCCAACCACCCAGTATAGAATAAGGGCGGTACTTCATCCGCAGGCTGCAGCTGGCTTACATGTAGCTTGGCCGCATCCAACAACCTAACTGCCTGCTTCAATGCGTTGGCTTCATCGAGTCTTCATCCGCGCTACTGCTAGAGCATCTCAGCAATCAACCGCAGGCAGTACCCGACATTTCAACAGATCCGTCCACATGTCTTCCGCCTCTACTGCAATGGCTTTGTATGCCACCGTTGTATCCACTTCGCAGGTCACTGGAGCTGTGCCGGAGGATGTGAAAGAGCTGCGGCATCATGCAAAGGGTGGAAAGGGCTTCATCAATCCATGGCCGTCATTCTTGGACCGGAATGCTCTGGCAATTGGAGGGTCTATGATTAAGTAATGGGATTTTGCCTGGAGAAGACTCGAGCTGACAAGACGTACAGACTGTTGCTCAGTGGGGAACTGAAATCCCCAGATACCACTCCTCCTACCGTACCAGTTCATACTCCCACCTTCCTACCAAACCGAGAATCCGGCGAATTGCGCGCCACATGGCTGGGACACGCTTGTTATTACGTAGAGTTTCCAGGCGGCCTTCGCGTTCTGTTCGATCCAGTGTTCGAGAAGAGATGCTCACCATTCTCATGGCTAGGGCCAGCGCGATATACCGAGCCTCCATGTTACATCGACGATATACCATTCATAGATGTTGTGGTCATATCGCACAATCACTACGACCATCTCTCGCTTCCTACGATCAACAAGATCCGAGCCAAGCATCCGAATGTACATTTCTTTGCGCCTCTGGGCAACAAGAAGTGGTTCACCAGTTGCGATATACACAATATGACAGAGCTGGATTGGTGGGAGACAAGAGACGTGAAGCTAAGCCCAATGGAGAAGAACCCGCAGGTGGCAGAAAATCCATTTTCAGATTCATCAGAGGGTGACATAACAGCAACATTCGGTTGTCTGCCGTGCCAGCATATGACAGCTAGGACGCCATTTGACCGGATGGAGACATTGTGGGCTTCATGGAGTGTAGAAAGCGGTGGAAAGAAGATCTGGTTTGGAGGGTATGTTCAGAACCAGCATACGGAAGTTGAAATACTGACGTTATACAGTGACACAGGTTACCGAACTGTGCCAAAACTCCCAAAAGGAGAAGACGATTACGGCGAAAAATACGCTCACCTACCAGTCTGTCCAGCTTTCAAACAGATTGGTGAACTACGAGGACCGTTCGATCTCGGTCTGATTCCTATTGGCGCATACGATCCTCGCTTCATCATGTCCCCCATGCACGCAAATCCCTACGACAGCGTCAACATTTTTATGGAAACAAGGTGCAAACGAGCCATGGGTATACACTGGGGCACGTGGGTACTGACGAACGAATCTGTCATGGAGCCGCCACGACTGCTGAAAGATGCATTGAAAAAGAAGGGCATTGCTGAGACAGGCGTGTTCGATGTCTGCGACATTGGTGACTCGAGGGAATTCGTGGAAGGCAGTACTCCCAAGCTGTAAAATTAGGGAACGTATAGTGTGTAACTTTGTAGGAGCATGGAGTTCTGGTATACTCCACCATATAATAGCCATATCTTCCCGCTTTCTTACAGATTACTGTCGCTGTGGTCTTTGGAGAAAGTAGGTCACTCTTCATGCTGATGCTTGTGAGTATGATAAAAGTGTATCTCCTATCATAGTATGAGTGTCCACTAATTGACGTGACAGCTCTTCGCAAGAGATTTCTGTTGATGATACCTTAGCGGGGTCCCGTGCATTTGTAATTGTATGTCAACGTGCCTTTAACAGAGTTTCAATATATAATAGACTTCATGATATCGATATAACCCATATATTACGAGATTTGTCAAGTAGTGATTGCGTAAGACCGATAGTTACGGGTTATATACTATATTATTACGGGCAGAGCGTTCGGACTTAAAGGGACTATAGATATTATAATAGACTTTCTAAACCTAATAGAGCGATATAGCCTAAACGCTATATTTAACCTAATAAAGCTTTTATACTTAACTATATATCTGATAAAGAATAGATAATTCTCCTTAAAATAGACTTCTATCTCGGAGGTAATTTAAGCTTAAACTGAACCTTAAGATCCCGTAGTACTTTTTAGATTTAGAAGGTCTATTATACTTAATAGAGTTATAGAAATTTGGTAGTATATTAAGAAGTAGTAGCCGATCTATATTATAATAGACTTTCTAAAGGCTAAAGGGTTTTTATTCTAATAGGCTTTTAAGCTCGGTAATTACTAATTATAACTTAAAGTAGTATTTAGAATAGACTACTAACTATAACCTAGCTAAGCTATAGTATAAATATACTACTACTCGCCGCTTATACCGCTTCCGTCTACCACCAAATTCCGAAATCTAATTTATATATACCGACCAGATTTTTATAGTCTTAACTACCTTAAATTATACTTATTTCGAAGTTATCTACGTAGCTATATAAACTCTAGGTTTAGCGGTAATAGGAGTAGGTAAGGTTAGACTATATACTAGTAGGTAGTAGAGTAGAGGCCTAACGTATTATTAGCTAGGAATTTCGATACTATATCTTCCCGGCTATAGGAGAGATGAATATACCTAGAGCTAACCTTAGATATTCCGGGAGAGGAGTAGCTTATAGCGATAGAAGCTAAAGAGAGAGCAACCGTATTATCGGTATAGAGGTTTTAAAGGAGGATAGAATAGCTGCGCTACTAGAGGTAGAAATAGTATTATAGTATTTCTAGGAGGTACTAAGAACCATATTAGCAAATAGCGTAATAAAATAGGGAAGAGAAGAGAATTCCTACCTATTTATCGGTCCCGGGAAATAATAGATCTAGTATTTCGTTAGCTAAATACTATTCTCAGCTAGAATTTCAGGTTATAACTAACGCTAAAGCTACGTAAGGGTAGTAGAAGTCCTACGGCCGTAGAAGGTATACTATAAATAAATAAGTATAAGATTTTAATATAGCTAATAGGATATTCTTAGGGTAAGCTTACCGGCTATATTTTAAACTAGGAGAATATAAAATCGGGAGACTCTATAAAAAGATTCCTACTATAATACGTAGTTAGTCAGAATTACTATAATACTAGGATTTACGGATTTTGTAAGGTACTAGATCTATATCTAAATTATAGAGTAGTAAATCTAAAAAAAGCGATTAGTATTAAAAAGAAAGGAGATAGACGGACCGTAAGATAGAATAAGATAGGCTATATACCTAGGTATATTCGAATCGTACTTCGCTATCTAGAGGAACTAAAACCTAGCTTAATTCTAGGTAACTAGGTAGTTACCTAGAGCGGGAGATTACTAGTAAAACCTTACTAAGTTTCCCGCTTATTAGAATTTAAGATAATCTAAAGGGGTACCCCTAGGAAAGTAGGTTTTTAACGTTAAGATAAGAATTTTAAGTACGAGCGTTAAATAGAAGGTTTTAAAGAGGCTTAAGAGATATCTAGGAGAGCTAGAGAATATTAGGGATAAGCTTAGGAATATTTTAGAATAGGATAGAGAGCTATTAAATTATTTATTTCGAAAATATCACGTATTTTAGTAAGAGAATAAAAATCCTAGGGGGTACCTTACGATTTCACGTTTCCTTATATAAATCAGGATCACCGGGATAGTTTTAACGGGTAAGCTATAGACGCTCGTTTAAATACTAGTTATACGTATAGTATTATTTAAATACGGCGTCTTACTAGTAAATTCTATTATCCTAATCCCGCTATCCTAGTATCCTGTATATTTGTATATATAGATATTACGAGATAGAAAGTCTTTACGGTATAGAGTTTATTCGATATAAGGCTCGGATATTATTAATAGACGCGGGCTATAGTAGATCGTAGTAGAGGATAGGTCGGAAGTTTCTATCGCTATAAGCTAGAGTTTTAATACTATATCTTCGTCTTTACCTATAGCGGCCTGCTCTTTCTAAATAAGGGAGTAATAATAAGATAGAGCGCTACGTAAGTAAAGCTCGTAGTAAAGGGCGGAGTTAACGGGTAATAGTATTAATATTTAGCGGTCGCGATAGTATAGGAGGCGGTAAACGCCTCCCCGCCTTAAATCGAACCTTCTAAGCTTAGTAGCGTCGTCTTTACTTGACGTTTAGACCTTAATAATTTAGTAAATAGCTCTTAATTCTGATTTAATACTTATATAAGCTGAACTATAAACTATAAGAACCTTAATTCCTAGTCGTAGTATAGTACGCGCTATAGTTAGGGCGAGGGACCGCTTAGTCTATATAAATCTACTAGAGGAATTATCTATAACTTCTTTACTCTAATTATATTAATTCTAATAATCTTACTATCTCCGCTAAATATATAAACTAGAAGATTAAGAACCGCGTCCTTCTCTCTAGATCGATTTAGTAAGACCGGAGTAATAAGGATAAAAGTATACCTTTCTTCCCCTACTAAACTATAGGTAAATATTCCGTCGACGCGCGTAAAAGTGAATTACCTTCTAATAATCTTAACGAAATTCCCTATCTTAAAAGTTGCGCGCCGCTCAGAGTAACTATAAAGTAATTAATTAGATATATAAATACTAAGGGTATAGATACGGCGTATAAAAAGAGAAAAGAATGTATATATCTATAAAAGAAGTCGAGCTATACTAAGCTAATAAAGAGCTCTAAGTTAGAGTTATATAAGGCTGATTAATTTCTTTTCTATAGGCTGATTCTAAATTACTATAGAATAATAGTAAAAAATTACTAACGCGAGTTTAGAATTAGTGATTACGTATAGCTAACGTATTAAGTTTACTAGAAATAGCGATATCGATATAAGTCTCTATCAAAGCTAGGAAGAAGTCTAGTTTAGTAGTTGATAATTTAAGACTACGTTCTAATTTTAAAAGAATAGATTAGAAAAGCGATCCGTAGCTATCCTTGATTTTTTATAGTTAAGCGGTAAGCTTTAGGTATGAATCTTATATAGCTCCGAGAACTACGAAACGGATACTCTAGTAAAAAAGCTCCTTATCGAAAAGCTATAACTCTATATACTTAAAGTTAGTTAATAGTACCTATCCTTTTAGAACCCTAGGCTACTTATTAGTATCGTATTCTATAATTTAAGGTTCTTATTTTTAGGGTTGTAAAAGTAGAAGAAAGATAAGAAGAGAAAGATAGTAAATATTAGGATTAAAATACTTACTTATACTTTCCTTCGCCTAAGTCAGCTTAGGTATTACGGGGAGTAGTAAATCGATAAGCTACCGTACCGTAGTAGCGGCCTGTATAGAAATTTAGTAAGGATAAAGAGTTTTCGAGTTTATAGATAATATCTTCTTTATCCGGTATAACGTATTCTTCTTCGTCCTCCTTAGCTATTACTATAACTATTAAGATAGTATTATTAGCTATAGTACGAGGCCTAGCTAGCTTAGGCTTTTTAGAGACTTTAGGCTTCCTAATACGCGCTTTTACTTTAGAACAAATAACAGCGCTACTAATAAGTAATTATACTGCTATTCTAGTTAATATAATATTAGCGTTAAGTCGAGCAATCTCCTTGATAGTTATACTTAGGGAGATAACCGTAGAATTTGATTATACGAGCCTTATATAGTAGCGAATAATCTTATTAGAAATACTACTTCCTAGTAGGATTTTCTAGGCAAATACTATACAATAATCTTCCTTAATTATTACTTTATTTAAAAATACTCTTAAGATAATTAGAGCTATAATAGAGTAACGAGCTATTTCGCTAATCTAGAAACTTTTAATATACGTAAACGGGTTCTAAATCGGACCCTAGCCCGGTAGACGGGGAAACTCTACTAGAATCTAGAGAAAAGATTCTTAAGCTAGAGGCGTAAGAATATAAGATTTAAGGAGTAATAGTATAGTTAGAGAAATTCCCTTATACTTAGAGTAGTTAGGATTAAGTAGGAAGCTATTATAGCGATTAAGTACTAAGGCTAGCTAAATAAGAATAGATTCTTTAATATAAATACTAAGCTCCTTAGCAAATTCTTCTTTCTAGCCTTTAAGCGGAATTTTATCTATAAGTTTATAGGCTCGTACGGTCTGATAATAAAACCTAGCCTTATTAATAATATTGAAATATATATTACTACGCTCCTTTAGCCCGCTAGTATAGTAGAAGCGGTAGTTTTTAGTTACGCTTATACTACGGATTCCCGCTGCCTTATTTTAGCTAACGAGATCTCCCCTAAATATAAGGATTAGTATATAGATGAATTTCGTCCTAGATTTAGTAGTAATAGATACGCCTTAGTTAAGTTCTTTAACCGATATTATTAACTTAATCGCCTCCCTAAAATTACTAGCGAACGGTATAATTCCTAAGATGAATTGATTTACGATCCTTTCGCGCTATTAAACTAGAAGGCCGGATAATTCTATATAGATCCTAGTCGCTAATCGATATATTAAGCGATAGATACTAAATTCATTAATAAAAATTATAATAGGAAGGGAGACTATATCTAGTACGAAGTTTTTTAATAGGTACCCCTTACTAAATTCTTTGATCTCGAGCTCTACTATAATTAGATAGGAAAGGTCTAAAGAGCGGACCGTGAATAGCCTATATTAGCGGTTAACGATACGACGGAGTAGATATTCCCCTTCCTTTCTTAGGCTCTCTACTATTACCGACTTATTTCTATTTACGCGTGTTTTAGGGTCTCTCTAGTTATATAATAGGCGTATTTTACTAAATTAACCTTTAATATCCTTTTTATAGATAAGTAAGTCTTCTTCTTCTACTTAGTAGACCTCTTTATCTATATTATCAGCGATTTAAATCTAGAGCTCTTGATAGAGTTCTAACTAAGGGACGAGGGGGTAAAGGTAGATAATCTTCTCCCCCTTTTACTAAGACTCTACCCTCTAATTAACTCTATACTAGTAAACTCGCCTAAGAGAAGGATTATTATTTTAATCTATATAAATAACGATATAAGATAGCTAGATCGGTTTTTTGTTCTTATATAATAGGAAATATCTAGAGGTTATACGAATTAAGCTACCCTACGCGATAGAATAATATATCTCGCTAGGCTTATTTATAAGCTTAGCTA
Organism: Venturia pyrina ICMP 11032; assembly: GCA_000738655.1. Classification (NCBI taxonomy): domain Eukaryota; kingdom Fungi; phylum Ascomycota; class Dothideomycetes; order Venturiales; family Venturiaceae; genus Venturia; species Venturia pyrina. The sequence goes on along the minus strand of JEMP01000193.1, from coordinate 47,964 downwards.
TACTAGTATATATTTGCTTTATAAAGCTCGGAGTAGAAAGGATAGCCTAAGCAAATCCCGTACTATCTAGGGAACGAAAATTCTTAACTATACTTTTTCGATTCTAGATCTTTTTTCTGTCTAATTGAAGCTCTTATATATATATTAGAAGACGAGGAATACTTTTTTTAAGACTTCTTTTTAGGGTATTAACCTCTTTTAGAAGTCGAGCCCGTATCTCCTTAAGACTTATAATTATATATAGGACGGAATAGACAGATTTATAGCATTCGCGGGACTAGGAATAGGCTTTAGTAACTAGACTAAGTACTATAAGCTAGATAGGCGTGTTAATATTAGGTAGTACGCTTAAGTCTTCTTTAAAAATACCTAGCTAGTCCTAGACTTTGTTAGGATTTAAGTACTTAACGTCTTAGTCCTCGAAAGAGTCTATATCGATAAAGCCCTATTAAGGATTTAATTACTCGAGAATTTCCTACTCCTAGAGGAGAAAATCTTAGTCTTCCTTAGCCTTAGAAGGCGTTACTAATAATAATTAATTTATAACCTTAAAATATACGCGATTAAGAAGTTTATTGGTATCCTAGGCGATAGGAGATTACGTAATAGCTTCGCCTCTAACCTCTATTAGATTAAGGTTATCGAGATTTCTAGCTTTAAGACCTCCTTTAGTAGGTAGATTATTAGGATCGTCTAAGTCCTATAGAAGTATAGGCTCGCCGGTAAGATCTAGAGAACTATACGGCGAATTTATATAACTTAGGCTTTTGGTATATTTTCTCTTTACGGCTAGAGCGGATAAAGGGGAAGAAGGTAATCCCTCCTCCTCCGATAGATCTATATTAGAAGACTCTCTATATTTATATTTCAGATTTGTTTATCCTCGAGGTATATTGATTTCTAGTAATCTACGAATAACTAATAGGATATAAAGACCCTAAAAACTGAATTAGTAAAGACTAGAAATAGTTAGATAGACTATTAGGACTACGAGTATAAGGGTATATATAGAGAAGTAATCGTATTATCCTAGGATACTAAATCCTAACGTATTATATCTTCGCTAAGTCCTTAAAATCCGTTAAGCTTAAAACCGAGATAAAAGCGGAACTATAAGCAACAACCGATTATAAGGAGTTTTAGAGATATTTAGAGGCGCCTAGGGATGCTTAGGAATATCCGGAGAACACTAGGGAAATATCTAGGAATATTTTAGAATAGAGTAGAGATAATTTAAGTATCTATATCTTAGGTAGTCTTTAGGAAAAAAAAAATCCTTAATTCTAAGCCGGGAAGGTATAGGTTTCTTATAGACGGTAGTCTTAAAAAATGTTTATTCTCTCTATACACCTCGATTAATCTTAATATAGGGCTTTGCGATTAAGTTCTAAATTCGTAAACAATATATCTAGATGCTATTTATTACTTATTTAGAGTCAGAAAAGTTTCCCGTAGTATACTTATTTTTATAGAGTCTACTTATATTATAACGAGACGCTATATAAACGCAAATACTCGGTAGTTCTAGGTAATTCGGTAACGAGTCTTTCTTTCGCTATAGTTCTAGAGTTTGATTAATATCCTTAAGCTATTAGTTATATACGACGGTCGTAGCTTCTATAGGAAGAAAGTATATAGATAGGTAAGGCCGCTTTCTTTAGTAGAGTAAATTTTTAATAGGGGTAAGGGTAGGTACGGAGATGATATAATTATACTAATTTTTCCGCTACTATTACTATAACTCTATCTTAACTTACCGAACTTCTTTATCTAATATTAACTCTTCTTCCTATACGTATCCTAGTCTTTACTCTGTTCTTACTATCTAATTACTCCTTATAGCTTTAAGAAGCCCTTATCGCAATATCTCTAAGCCTAGAATCTTAAGAGACGGTATAGAATAGTAATAACAGCGGACCGTAAACCCTACTAGATATAAGTCTACCCCTTTTATAATACTATATCTCTTATTCTTAACCTCTTACTTCTAAAAATGCTCCTTTAGGACGCTGAAAACGCGTTTATTATAAGTACTAACTCGGTGATTTTGTAGAGCGGTAATAGCTAAGTTACGCCCCTAGATACTAATAGCTAAGTCTCGACACCCCCGGATATAAACTCTAAGAAGCGTAAACGGACCCGTATTAAGCCCTCTAAAAACGTCTAGAAGATCTTTTTAGAAGCCGAAATCTATAGACGCGTCTCTTTTATTATAACTCTAAAGAATAAAAAGAGCGTAGAAGTAGTTATAGAGAAATACCTTAATACTAAATATCCTAAGGCCGACAATATTAAGCGTGATATACGAAAGAAGGTAAATAATAATTTTAATAATTAGAAAGGCCGGATGCTAAATAAGGCTATAGTAAGTTATATTAATCTAAGCGAGGCTTTTCTCTTTACTAATCTGTCTAGAAATATATCTAGAATTCGCTAAAGAGGAACGAGCTGCTGGCTAGGATTAATAATTACTAGAAATTACGTAACTACTTCTATAAGGAGTATAACTATTCGTCTTATAAGGTCGTCTTAAACTAGTTAAAGAAGCTTATTACTATTAATCGATATAATACTATAGCTAAGAGCTACTTAAAAAGTAAGTTAAAATACTCTCCTATTATTACTATAATTTATACTAATTAGGATCTAAGATATCTTTACTAGTATCTATACCTATACGAAAATATATATTACTAAGTTCCTAGTTATTCCTATTAAGAAGCGGCCTATAAAACACGAGTAGAGCCGTTCTTTAATTTTTAAGTATATTACGTCTATCCCTCTAATACTAGGTAAGATTAAGTATAGTGATTTTACGTTCTTAACTACTAAAGAGTAAGAGAAGGAGAAAGATAAGGAAGAGAATAATACTAATAACGAGGATTTTATTAAGTCTATATTATCGGGATTTTAGGCTATAGATCCTAAGAAGGCTTTGCGTCTAGAGGTAATAGAGTAAGTAGAGTTTATTATTCCGTAGGATAACGTCAGTATAGACGGTAGTCTTTCTATTATATAGAGTTAAGGATTTCTTCGTTATATACTTTATTCTCTTTCGGTGTCTCTCTGAAGTTTGACGGTATAATTTATATAATAATATAGTTAGGATAATATAGTCTACGAAGGGACGGCAGCTTATAATTTTTTAATACCTAGTATATTTTATAATAAAATATAGTAATTAAGATACTACGAATAGATATTTAGCGATAGCTTTAAGCTAAATTTAACTTTACCTCCGATATCCTATAATTAATATACTATTAAATAAGCTTCTTGCCTAAAAGTCCCTTATAGCTAATATATATTCTATCTAAAAGTGCCTTAGAAGGCCTCTCTAATATAGATATTATATCGATATACTACTATAAAGAGCTATTCTATTATACTATAAAAGCTCTATTACGTTAGAGTCTCTATTATAATATCGAAGACTATTAGGTCTAACTAGTAATTACTACTCTAAAACCGTATTACCTATAAATATACTTAGCTACGCTTTTAGATTATTACGATAATATCCTTAAGAATGATTAATCTATCTCGAGGCAGGTTTATCACGATAGACCGTTAGAGCTCAATTAGAAATACCAAAAGTCTGTTAAAATTTCAACAGGGGCTTAACCGAAAATCAAGAAAGCACGGCTCCCCGCTAAGGTAAGGAGTATGACTTTAATCCACATAATGCCTCATACGCCGACCATTCCAACGAGAATCTTCATTCGTGTCGAGAGAGGAAAGCCTCCTCATGACCTCTGATCCTCCGTAACACAGTGGGTTGAGTAATTCTTCATCCTTCGCATCCAGGAATTACCACTCACTTATTAGACTTAAACTCTATTAACATAAGATCGATAACGATAATTTTCAAGCGAGCCTTAAAAGGTATACTGCCAGAAGATTAACGATTTCCATCGTTAGTTAATAGTGTTAACTGGTAAAGCCAGTATGACAATCGCCCCTCAATCACTGCCTACTAGTTTCGCCAAACTGCTTGCGATCACTGTAGTCTGAGTACCGTCACCTGCATTTTCCGGACCGCCTACCCCTATTCTTTCGTTACTATAGTCACAACTTATGATTTATACCCTCGAATAGTGTAAATCGCAGTCCTGCCAACTTGGACCCCTGATTCTCTTTTTGCTCTTCAGACATGGGCTCACTTGGCCATCACGTTGTCCGCCCAAATGTTTCGAATCTCGAAGGTTGACCATGGATTTGGATCTGAGCCCTAGGATCTGGGCCGGGATGGATTCGAAGGCGAGACGAACTCGAGACGGAGCTTGGTAGTGGTCAAAGGTGCTGGTGGGAGGGGAAGAAAGGAGGGCAGAGAGACACATTTGGTCAAAGTAGACGGCGAAGCTCGAGGAGTAGGGGAAACTACCGAGGGCCAGGCATCGGCAACATCGGCGAACGTATGGCATGGCGGTGACATCTTGTGAAGTACCTTCGCGACAAGCTCACCCCAAATCGCACTGCGGTCCATTACACGTTTAAAATTTCAAATCGGAACATGGGAATTGCACTTGACTATCTGCAACCTCTCAAGTATCTTCCTAAGCTGGCCACTCTCCGGATCAAGACCGTCGGCAGACGCTACTGCGGTTTTAGGGAGGAAGAGAAGCTGACCTCCACAAACATTGTCGTAATCTCGCACACAATATGGTTTCCGGTCCAGAAATCAACCACCCGCTGCCTACTCAACCAGCAAAGTCGGTTTCGACAGATACTCTACACCAGCAATTCTTCCCGTTCGCGAAGCTGCCTTTGGAGATCCAGGATCTGGTTCTCGCGCAAACCTTACTGGTCGCTCCTTTACATAAAGGCACACAGACGCGTGTACCTAAATGGTCCGATATTCCACATCATGGCATACAATGCCTGTACCTGCATACGCCGATATTCCTGGGTGCTGTGGATGGTGTGGACCTGGACCCCGATGCTGGTGTGCAACACAAGCGGCTTACTCTCTCACTTGCGAGTGCAATCCAAGTACAAGCTCACTTTTTCTTGTCAATCGCGCCATTCGTACACGAGCACAGAATGTCTACTACACCCACAATGCTTTCAATCTGGGCGGATATACCTTGGCGAGACTTTTTGAGGAGGTTTCCCAGATACCAGATCACGTTTTTCCACAGCTGAGGAAGCTTCATGTCAGACTCGTCGCTAGCACTCCCTTTCCTGCTGAGCGTCACCTGATGTGGAGTGTAAAAGGTCAGCGAAAATGGAAAGACTTGCTTGACATTCTTGCCAAAAGCTGTCAGTTGAACCGAGTCAGAATCAAGTTCTCTGTGCGCGAACGTAGAATGGAAGCCAGACCAACCCATGAGCGAAACAAGCGAGGGCAGAAATTGCTTTCCAGCCTCGATGATTATGGGTTAGCGCGGTGCTCTGATGTAGAGATTATCGGCACCCTGGACGCGTGGCCCAGTTTCGAAGAGCTTTGACTGCCCAGTAGCAAGGCCAGAAGTGAAAGATCTGTCTGGTGAAAAGATGATTCAAGGAGTAGGAAGGATAAGGCTCATCGGGTCCAGGTTGCTATTTCAGAGTTGGGGGTGTTCTATAGGATTGTAGCTGTTTACCAGAGCCTGTTGACGAAGTTCGCGTGGGAGCTTGAGGAATGATGTTGGCGATCTTGGTAACATAGTGAGCCGTAGGTGTGCTGATCGGTGGTTGAGAATGATTCTTTGATGTTGTTGTAAGTGAGAGTCTCTGTGAGTCCAAGTCTCCCTTTTTATTGTCGGCCCTGAATTGTTAGGTGAGTGTTTCCTGACTTGCACTTGTATCGCCTTGTCTCAACAATCATTCAACACCGAATCGAGACAGTTGTCTGGCCTCTCAATTTCATTTACTACCTTCCTAACATATCGCTAATTTCGTTTGCACCTCACGCATCTCCGTCCCTATCTTTGCCACATAATTCAAATCCTCGTTGCATACGGAATGCACACACCCCCGTCATCGTTTTCGATCCTATATGTCGTAGATGCTGCAGCTACAACATATCAGGAAGCACAGCACCTAGGGTATGACGAGAAAAACGAAGACTGCCGCAGATTCCGCATTACAAAGAATACTCTCGTCCGATTATGGTAGATGGGTTGGGGTCGATATCAATGATTTCCTAGCAATGATTCACGCCGCCAGGGAATTTCTCGATGTCGATCTCGATTTGCTCATGCTAAGCTATCGTCGGTGGTTCATCTAAGGATTCCATCACCCGAAGCCGCACGACTTCGCACCCATCATGCTTGCGAACAGTCAACTGGCCGCCTTTCTCGATCTGTATGATATGTCCATCAACACAAACACGTCTCCATCGTTGATCTTCCTCCTCAAATGCGATCATGAAGCCATCAACCTCACGGTACGTAACAGCCGGGTCATTTGCAAGCAATTCCTGTCCATTGCCCATCAATCGCCATATCTCCTGTGCATTATTCTGAGGCCCGAAGCGCACGAGCATCAGGCGACCATCAAGGGGACGAGATTGGGGAGAAATCGTGAAGTTAGCATCCAGTTTCGAGCAGAACGTAGCTAGTAGATAACAGTGCTCTTTTTGTTCAATGAATTGATCGTCAAAGATCTGTGAACGAGTCTCTGCGTGGGCTTTAAGGAGTTTCAAGCCGCCTTTGTAGCTATGGGGACCATTTCCGTCTTTTGGGTTGACTAGATCATTGGCAACCATGGCAAAGCGTTTGTCTCCATGCTTGCGGTACTCCTTCGTGTCGCTGTCGGCAACGAGAGTTGCATGGAGAGCCCAGCTGCATACGACTGCGCCATAAAGGGATGGAGGAATAGTTTTCAGGGGATCAGCCTTTGTTCCCTCGTTTGACAACAATCGCGCACCCTCGGTGAAGTTCACTTTGAAGATGGGTACGGGCTTAGGCTGGCCGCAGAAAAGGGATCGCAAGCCGAAAGTCTGATATTACTGGTTAGCCGTTGTTGCACCTCAAACAACATATGTTGGTCCATGATGGATATCCATGCATTTCCAGCCACTTCGAAGAGCGATATCGCCAGGACTGCCTCTCAAGATTGAGATGGATGAGTTTCTGGCCTGCCGGGAATGTTTGAGCACATCAAAGTAAATCGATCACACTCAAAAGAAGTGGAAGACCTACATTGTCCCCAGGACCTATAATGCCAGTCGAATTCGCCAAAGCATTACCAGTACCAATAGGTATCAAATTGATTGTAGGGGCAATCCATATTTCGCCTCTTGCATCCTCTGCTTCCATAATGCCGTTTATGATATCCGACATGCCACCATCTCCGGAAAGCAGTATGATGTTTTGCGACTTGTAGGCGGCTCGAGGGCAGAAGATAGAGGCTGTAAGCTCGGCAATGGTCGAGGCCGAATTTGTATTCTGCAACTCGAAGTCGCGGTGTTCCAGCAGGTCGAAATTTTTGAGGAGAGGCTCAAGGACGTTCTTGTAGAAGTTCGAGGCCTGGCCGGTGCCGGACATGGTGGACACGACCACAGTCGTGGTCTCCTTTTCTGCTTGCGCTATCCATGAGGAAGTGTGATCAATGATCAGGCTCGGAGGAATCGCTATATGAATGTAAGATTAGCTATTTGAGGTTATTTGATTGAAGCACTGGAGTTGCCTACCCGCCGCAAGCGCATTTGAATCACTGCAATCTTCTGTCTTGAATTGCTGTAGTATTGGGGCTCCTGGCGCGTTCTGTTTGACCAGGAAGCACGTCGCATGGGTAGAATCGTGGGATGATATCTTGAAGCCAATGACTAAGGGCCTTAGTTCACCAAGTAGTGTCTTCAGCGGAAGGGTGGGAATATGGGACGCCATGGCGAGGAATATGGTGTAGGAGAGTCATCCTGTCTGGGGGCAGCAACCTGTACACGGGTTGATAGGGAAAGGTGAGATGGTCGTCTTCAAAGCACGGTGCGGGATTGCTCGGCAAAGCCATTCTGAAAACTACGCAGCAGTGCACAATCAAAAAGCCGTTCTGAGATATTCCACTAGAGTACCTATCTAGTTAGATTCAAAGTAGTTATAAACGCTCTCTCCGAAGGTAATTATCTAATGACTCGAGCATATAATGACCAAATCCCTAAGTTTTTTTGACATTTGATATTCTTGAATAGGTATCTATCCCATTCTAGCCAACTAGGTAGAACTGCTATTCATGAACCGGAATGACTCCAGGCCTGATCACGTGCGATCAACATCCCGACAGGGGTCAGATTACTCACCAAAATTTCCTCCAACCAGAAAAATTGTCAACAAAACATCCTTCACGACCGCCCTTTTAAAATGGTCGCCATGAAACTCTACAGTCTTCGCCCAATGGGGAATGCACCCAAACCTACCGATCCGGGTTTAGAACGCATGTTCCGCATCGAGATGAAAAAAGATGAAATGGTTGCCGAAAACCTTGTTCAAGGCGAATCCATTCTTCTCGAATGTCCCGATACCAACGCTGGAGGTGTGGGAGTTGTATATCAGGCCCAAGACACCAGTAAATCGACGGGCAAACCGACGATTAAGATTTATGATCCGCTGAAAAAGTGTTTTGGATTGACGATGGAGGATAAATGCACTATTTCAAAATTCAGTGGAAAGCTAAGAAGAGCGGAGAAAATCATTGTGACGGATGTGTCAACCTCGGACAATCCTGTGGTGGAGGGGATTAGGCATGCATTGGAATACTGGGTTGGTTCTGCTCTTGGTATGTTAGGCTGTTGGTGGATGTGAGGTGGACGTTTTGTCGATTGATTGGAGTTTAGGACATATCCCATATATCTGTCCTGGATATACTTTCGATGTTAGACCGAGGCTTGGAAATACTGTGTTCCGGACGAGGAAGTACAAGATTCTGGAGATTGTTGAGGATCGAAATGATGCTATTGGTAAGTGCGTTTTTTTAAGAAGGCAGTAGTTTCGAAATTCTCATGCGGTGTTGTCCTGTCTCGAAATTCCCGGGAACTGACCGGTACGAGTGTCAAATTAGAACTGATGCATCTGGCTCCAGGTCATGGAGGCTCGCAGCAGAAGTTGGCTAATCTGTGTGCCCAGAGACCGATGGAACATCCACATATATACCCTTCGAATTCGACCCTAGCCAAGGCAAAATTGAAATCTCGGGAAGTGCTGTTTCAATCACCGCGAAAAAGGAAGTTCGAGTTGAACTCGAAATTCCGAACTTGAAAGGTCTGGATCGACAGTTGGAGCAACTTCGTGAGCACGTTGAGAGCATCAATCATCTTCTGAACGCACGCTTCAAGCAAGAAGAACTTATGTTGCCCTCGCCGATTCTCCTACACGGTTCCACGGGTGTAGGCAAGACTGCTGTACTGCATAGTCTGAAAAAGGCCAATTGGTCGAAAGTTGTCCAAGTTGACACCAGCCAGGTTGAAATAACGAGGAAAAAGTTCATGGAGGCACTCTCTTCTCAACCTAGTCTGGTCATTCTTGACGACCTGGAAACAATAGCCGGCCGAGATTCTGATTCTGGGCTATTCGTAAAGGAATTATCCAAACAGATCAAGAATCTCTCTGGATCTCGAGTTCAGGTTGTGGCCGCAACGAAAAAGAGACTTGACATTGATCAAAAGTTATTGGGCGTCTTCGCGAAATGTACAATCGAGCTGTCGATTCCCACGAGAGTTTCACGAGTAGAAATATTGAAAGATTTGGTACCTACAAGGACATCAGAAGAGCTCAGAAGTTTTGTGGCCTCTCGAACAAACGCATTCACAGCAGAGGATTTGGCAACCCTCTGCGACCGAGCTAGCCGATGTGCTTTCACAAGATGTGGTGGCATGATAGGGTGGTTGTCTGCTGAGAGCTCTACTCCTCCGCAGGTCACGCGCGAAGATTATGATCAAGCATTACGAACAGTTCATCCCACCACAATGGCCGAGCTCTATATTGAGGTTCCTGAAGTCCACTGGTCCGACATTGCCGGTTCAACAGAGGTCAAAAAGACACTCCAGCGCGCCGTCGAACTTCCCCTCAAGCGTCCAGATCTCGTCAAAAGTCTCAACCTACGCACGAACAGTGGCATTTTGATGTATGGTCCTCCTGGCTGCTCCAAAACCCTCACAGCCAAAGCTCTTGCCACCGAATCAGGACTCAATTTCATCGCGGTACAGGGTCCAGCTCTCGTCTCGAAATACGTCGGTGAAACGGAGCAGAAAATACGTGACATTTTCAGGAAGGCTAGGGAAGCCGCGCCATCTGTCATCTTCTTTGACGAAATCGATTCGATCGCTCCGAACCGGGGCTCAGGACATGAAGGACTGAATACTGTAGCTACACTCTTGAATGAAATGGATGGCGTGGAAGCGGTTACGAAGGTACTTGTTCTGGCTGCCACGAACCGACCTGAAGCCATCGATCCGGCATTGCTGCGGCCTGGGAGACTCGGGGCTACCATCTTTGTGGGACCGCCTGATAAGCAAGCCATCAAGGAGATTTTGAAGATGCACACGGACAAGATGAGGAAAGTGGATGATTTGGGGTTGGAGGATATTTCACAAAGAATGATTGAGGACGAAAAGATCTGCTATTCTGGGGCTGATGTTGCGGATTTGTGTCACACTGCTGCCAACAACCGTGCAGGTGAGGCTTTGGAAAAGAACGAGAATGATTCGGATGCCTTGTTGAGAAAGTCGGATTTGGAGGCGGCGTTGCTGGTAGCAAAACCGTCGCTTACAAAGGAGAGTGTAGAAATTCTGAGAGGCTGGACTATCGCTGGAGTGAACAAAGTGGGATAGTGTACTTACTGATCAACCTGGCTCGACTAAGAAAAGATGGCTACATGTTCCTGCCGGGGTGTATGTGAAAGCCGCGAGCATCTTATCAACATCGACCTGGACTCAAGAAGCTCAGGAACGAAAAGAGACCTTGAACTCTGGACCAGACGGCGCATGAAGTGGTAAAATGAAACTCAATGAACGAAAAGCGCTCATCGCTACTCCAGTTGCGAAAGTTCGATCTTCGGCCAACGAAGGTCTCGTTGAGTAGGTACTCCGCATGTCAGTATTGAACCAGAAGACAGCGCACGCGAGACCCAAGCACTTCATGCACAGCACGATAGCCGGCGTCCGTTCCAGTTCCACACCTATTAACGTATTTCTTCCAGCTTTGCCTCCTTCTACCCTCCTAACTACAATTACCCCACCACAGCCCATCGATATTCTTGAAGTTCATGAAACACCCATTATATTGATCTTTACAGGGGTTGGACTGATCATTGTCAGTTAAGCACAAATCCAGCGGGTTTGCGAGCTGCATAGTCCAGACTACGCGGTAGGAAACTTGGGAAGTCTTACCTTTCGACATGGAGTGCGCTTCATATTGATAATGTTACCATCATGATCCCATGCTCCACAGTAGCCTTGTGTGCCGGCAACTTTATAACATTTGGTCTTCGAAGGATTAGAAGGGGATACGCAGTAAAGGAGGCAAGGGGGAGCAGGATGGTTAGGGAACGTACGACATCGTCCGCGCTGACGCCACTGATGATGAGGCAGAGCGCCGGAAGAATTGTAGTACTCTTCATCGTGGTGGTAGCGACGGTGATTGAGGGTGGTGATGGTAGAAGCGATTACACAGGGGTGAAAAAGTGCGGTCTGACCCTCTTATTTATATCTCGTGCCAAGTATATTCCTGAAACGGAAGTTGGCTGACCTGGTTATGGTAAATCTCTACACAGTGCCTTGTCCCTGCAATCATGCTGATCAACCCTGAGCAACGCTGGGATGCTAGTGAGGCACAAAAGAAAGTACGGATAAAGGAGAACAATTTGTTTTGGCATCTGACAATAACGCGGAGGATTTCAATATAAGACTCCTGATACATGTAGATTAGTGGTTTAACGACTAAGCACTCAGGCAATGCTCACGGTCAACTCACTTGTTCCTTTGTACGGAAGGTGTTTAACGTGCACCGCGCTCGCTCCCAGGCGCGGTCTAAGTTGTCGTCACTTCGGCTCGTGCAGAACATAAGATCCTCTTCGAACGCGCTCTTGTGTGTCGATTCTTCACGCCTGTCGTAACATTGTCAAAATTAGAATTATTCTTGCACCTCGTAGACGTGTGCTCGGAAATAAGATTCGCGTTCATAACTGAGTATAGACGAGGATTGGGCGGGAGACGCGTACGACACCATCTCTGAAAATTTGAGCGTGCCGTTTGAAAGGTCGCCTCGAAGTTAATTTTAGAATTTTTAACCCTATCCAGATAATTGTATAGGGCTTGTCCGGCATCAATGGATCATTGTGTACGGAGTACCACGGCATGCTTGCCAAAAAAGGGGTTCCTACAATGATCGGTTAGATGAGCGGGAAATCATCTCCTGACGACAGGGGTAGCCAGCTGCAAGGACGAACAATTGTAGGAGCCTTCTCCTACACAGTTATTATAGGTAATAGTATAGTTGCAGACCCACCCCACCCCCACATGGAAGAACTCAAGATCAGTTCTCCGCTGGATCCACCTCCTTGCTCGTGAAAACGTTTGGTCCAAGGGCCTGTACTCCGTACACAGTACGAGCGGATTGGATGGATTGGATGGATTGGCTGGATTTTGAATGTTACGGCGCTTAAGCCCAGCCAATGTAGCCAATCGTGAGGTGAACGAGAGGATTGGCTGAGTTGGAAAATTCTGCGTGAGACGGTGCGAGGACCAGCCAGCCAATCCATCCGATCGCATGTTTGAGTTCCAAACTCCGACTCTGGTGATGTTGGCCCGTACGTGGTGTATCCGTAGGTATTAGCAGGTAAGGGTTGGTGTCGTTGTCCTGTGCGTGATCAAACTGGTCTGTGCCGGGAACCCTAATACACAGTATGTACTTATTCCTTGAGGAAGATTGAGACGTACCACAGTAGAGAGATTTGGTTTCACCTCTGTGATCACCTCCTAAACATGTGTGCTGACAGCTTTGATATTGTTTCCAGTGGCCATGAGCGAGTGTTCTTTATATACCAATAGTACATGTTCGCTCAATAGTCATGTGATAGATTCCTGACAATCAATGTCATGAACCCATGTAGAATGCCGTGTAAACTGAGCCAAACAGACTACGGAGCAGAATACGAGTAGTCACTCGATCCTCTGCGGTATTCAATGCATATGCCGAGGCCATGGTCCTGCTCTGCAATATCCTACATTTTCGATCGCAGGAGATCCCATCTGCAGACGAGATCAGTACGGGCGGTCGCCTTTTCTTCTTCGCCAGTATGGTTCACAAATACGCATGCCTAAATGCAGTCCGACCAATATCGGCTGGTTGGCTTTCAAATCAGACTGTCGTAGAATCAATTCAGATGGAAATGCTTCTTGTGATTTCCTACAGACTCGAGGACGCAACCTTGTTCTCAAGTAGCTCGTACAAGCTACTGCTAACTTCTGGTGATGATTTTCTTCGACTTAAGAAAGTCGTCTCTGTCAGTCGGCCTTTCCCAGCTCAGATCTTGGGTACGAAACATCACCTCCGTCAAAGTAAATATTACTAAGCTGATATGACAGATACATTACACGAACGTCGCAATCAAATCTTTGACAAATTGGCTGAATACATCTCCGATCGTTTTTCCAAGTTGTCTAAGGAGGACTTTTCCGATCGTACAGCGCTCCAGTTGGGTTACCTCATCAAAGGACTCAAAGCGCGATCTTTGTGGCCAGAACTGCGGAGAACAAGATCCATTGAGGACACTATCAAGTCACTCGTTAGCATCAAGGTGGCGTCTGAGCCAGAGCAGGACCGTTCACGCGTTCCGACTTTGCAAAAGCAACTTGAGATCGTTGCCGTGAAAGTTCGCAACTCAATCAAAGGCCTATGTCTTGACTGTATGCGTGCTGATGGTAATAGTTGCGGCTCTTGTAATTCAAACAAGGGGTCCTCAGAAGGTAGAAAGTCTTGAAGAGATGGCCTAATCCTCGACGCGAGCCTGGTCTAGAGGGACCGATTGAACAATCAGCAGATATGGAATAACCAAGATTGGATAACTTGGAAGTCACCGGGTACGGGCACGGACACTCCTTTCGAAGTCCTCAGATGTTTATCAATATTGATCATTCTTTGCTAACTTATCACTATCCGATGGCGGGACCCGACCCTAAGGTGAATATCTTTACATGAAGACTGCAGTAAGGCGCTAATTATTCTGCAGCGTATGTTGAATAAGTGCGGGTACGCAGAGAGCAGTACAAATACTGTGAACGATGAAGATGCAGGGTTGATGATGGCAGTGGGGCCGACCAAGCATCGAATTCTTGTGGCCTTGAAAGTCTTACTTTGACACCAAAAATCTGTAGAGCAACGCTCTCACCCAAATTTAAGGAAGGTGCCGAGCTTGCCACCAGGTATGGACGTTCGAAGATCGCAAATTTACTTTAGTCGACATGATGCTATCAGACAGTCCAGTATAGCCGAAGGGTAAATTCACGAGATTCTTCTACCCGATGACGATGTCGAAGCCACCATTTTTATCTGCAATGGCATTCATCTTCGCTCAAAGGAAGTGCCGAAATTCAAAGCCTATGCAAATTCCGCTCCTCCAAAGTATCGCTTGTCTGGCAACCGAGTACGACTTCGCGGACGCAATCGGGCTTATAGTCAAGCCCTGGCTAGCAGAAATAGCTGAGAGTATACTCGACCTTTGGGAAAGCGAGGACATTGCGCCCCGCGGATGGGAGCAGCTCATGTTGGTTACGATTGTGTTGTCCGATGTCGCCATATTTATGAGGCTCACGAACGAGTTGATCCTAGTCTGCAAGGATGACTTCGCCATCTTCAGAAATCGGGCTGACACCAATCGTCTAATGTCTGGTAAAGTTCTTAGTGAGTTACACAATCTCGTCCTCACCCTACCTGAAATTGTTTTCATCACCTTGAAAGCCTTACTCAGGGCCGGCCGCCAAGAATCATCCGCATCACAACCGCGCTCGCCGAAATGGTCGACAATTTTTCGAAAAGACCCGCTTGCGCTACTTCTTAATGCTGAACAATACTCTCTGCATCATTCTGCCCTCTTGGGCGGTTTTATGCAACAGCTACGCGACAAGAAACTTTGGCCGAACGAGTTATGTTGCTCTTCTGCTCGAAAATTGTCTGTCAACTACACATGAACATCTCTGCTCACAACTGGAGACGCAAGTGGCGTGGGTCCTGGCTCCTCCATAGACTTGCAACGCTTGCCGATAAATACGACTGCATCGAAGCTGGTAGCGTGGCTTAAACCCCATGGGTCTTCAGGCTTGACGACAGTAGCGAAAATGACCACCTTCTTACTGTTTCATACATACTGGATAATGCGGAGACTTTCACACGAGATTCTTTGCGGTTTCTCAAAACGAGCAGAGGTGATTGCGAGGCTGTGTCGAAAGTCGATTGATCCTGAACAGCGAATGAACAATTTCTCTCGGAACCATTGCGNACTACAGCTACCACGAGTAGTATCACAACTGCTACGAGCAGTATCACAACTACAACTCCTACGAGTAGTATCACAGCCCGACTACAATCCCCTTGGAAACCTCCAGCCATTCAACGACCTCAGCCATTCAACGACCTCACCCCAGGACCGATCTCTCCCAGCTGACAACACAAAAGAGCCATCGTTTGTTAGATTGAGTCCAACTGATGTTCTGTTCTGCCAACTCACATGTCCTACCAGATTATTACACAGCGTCCCAGAACTACATCAACATCCTAAACTTCACCAGCGGATTAATCTCAAAGGCAACAGAACCAGGCACTGTCCTCACTGAACCAATCAGTCTGCCCTTCTACTTTGATATCGGTATGAACCATGGACCGGGCAATGCGGTGTGGTTCACAGAAGCGACAACGAATCGAGTGGGTAGATATCAATTTTGGAGTTTTTCGCTACCGTCGTTATTATCAAAGCCTCCAAAATGGTTGTAGAGGCTGATAGCCCCACTTCTCGTCTCTCAATTCAGGCAATTGAACAGTTCAGCCTTGCGCAATACATCATATGAGGCTGAGTTGCTCTGATGATACGACCAAAACTGTTGTGTTGCAACTCAGTCAACAACTCGCTCAGACAACATCTGGCTTTTACCATGTTCCCATTTATATGTTCGCTTTGATACTCGCTCTGATCTCAAATCTCCTATATAACTCCTCAAACTCCTCCATCAAATTTTCGAACCGAAGCAACCAGAACATTAGCAACGACAACAAACTCACACACATTCACAACCAACCCTCCTACTACCACTGCAGTAGCCATGTCTCTCATCTTCGACGCCCCTATCAAGGCCCACCTCGGAAAGATACACAAACAAAACCGGCAACTCGCCACGGCCCTAAACAGTCAAAACATCCCCCTCCGCACCCCATATGAGTCGGAACTCGAACCGTTCCCTGAGCTTTCTGCTCAAATCCTCTCCACCGGTCCCCTGGAACCCTATATAAACGATCTCCCACCCACTCACGCCCACACTATCCGCGGCGTCTCATACGCCCCAGCCCACCTCTCCTCCAACTCCCAAGAAATCCTCCAAAACCATGAGCAACGTGTCCAAAATCGTTGGTGCAACAGCCTATCCCGCTGGGAACGAAGGGGAGAAATGCGTGCTCGAACCTTGAATGGACAAATCGGACAGATACCTGCGGTACCAGCGAAATGTCTAGCCTGGGGAGAATGCTATCGACGATACGCTGAAGAGGATGAGAAGACTTTGAGGAGGAGCTATAAAGAACATGTTCGGCCATATGACGTGTGGGATGATGCGGATCTTGATCGAGCGAGGATGGAGCAGGAGAATCTTTGGATAGAGGATCATCATCAACAACAGGAAGGAGAAGAGGCGGTGGATGATCAAGATGACGATTATTATGAAGACGACCCTGAAGATGAAGATGATCAAGATCAAGATCATGCAGATGAATTCTCTGGTGTGCAAGACGATCAAGCACCAATTCGACATGGCTTGTGGGATCAAGAGCTGTATGATCGAGCCCGTCAAGATCGTCAAGAGGAGTCTCAGCAAGATGATCTCCATCAAGCACACACTTCACAAGACCAATTCCCACAAGATCAGAAGTACGACCCAATAGCATATTATGATGTGGCAGCCCAACAAAATTTCCACGAACGACGGATACCAATATATCTAACTCCACATGAAGCCGAGCAATATTACCCAGATCCGCATCCTCAAGGGCAACACCAGCAAGCTCCTCACCATCACCAAGCCTCCTTCTCAGAGAATTCTCACCAAACGCAATGCACGCAACACCGCGCAACCTTCGCACAGTGGCAAGAATCCGAACGGAAACTCACAGACGAACTCGAGAAAAGCTCACGGGCCGCCAATCAAAAGCGCGTTCAGCATTTACACGAGAAAGAAGAACGAGAGCATCAGACAGCTTTCCGAGAATGGCAAGAATCCGAACGAAAAATCACAGACGAGCTCGAGAGACGCTCACGGGTCGCCAATCAAAAGCGCGTCCAGCATTTACAGGAGAAAAAAGAACGAGAGCATCAGACAGCTTTCCAAGAATGGCAAGAAAACCAACGAGCAACCTCAGACGAATTGGAAGAACGCTCACGAGCCGTTCTGAGAGAGCGGGTGTCTCATCTGCATGAAGCAGACGAACGAGAGCAACGAAACCAAGAACAACATCAAAAGCAAGAAGAAGGAGAAGGAGAAGAAGATGAAGGAGATGAAGATGAAGAATGGAGACGACAGCTCGAACATGCTGCGACCCAACAATCTCTACCAACACCACCACCACAATCACAGCAAGCAGAGGTGATGCCACATTGGGGTGAACATATCCAATCAAATGGAATATACCAATTCCAAACGCTGATCCCACATAATCCGAAACGAAAGCGGGAACTTAGCTGTGCCCCTGGCCCGCAACCAAAGCGGACGAAAAGCCAAAAGGGGCATTGAAGAAGACTAACAAGGAGGCGATGAACCAACATCGGAAGAGAACGTAGAGGAGATTGGAGGAGATGAAGAGTAAACAATGGTGTAGAGAAAAAATACCACAATCATATCAAGGAAAGGGGGCAGGACAGAACACGATCATAATTTTTGTCTAGAGAACAAACGCCACATAACTCCGTCTGATCGAGACTAGAAAATTCATAATTTGTTAACCATATCGCAATCCTACCAGCATCTTGAGTTCCTTTCATTCATATGCCTCATGCCGATGACCTTTCCTATGCTGCGTACCACCTGACATGTCCGCTCAATCTCCATGTATGCCATACACGCTGTCCAGATTCAAGTATGATGCTGGTGTGGTGTGCCTATGTGTCCCACCTCGAGAATTAATGACCCACAGGCAAAACAGGAGGAAAAGGAAGAAAGAGAGCCAAGAGGACACCATATTTTGTCCACCCATCGCCACCGCCATCGCAAACGCCCATGTCCAGCAAGAAAGTCGAAACTCATGACCTTATTAAAGGAGAACATGCTGTGTAAAAGAAGCAACCCACCTTTGGACAAACTGAAAAAACAATATGAAGAAAGAGCATTAGGAATGAGAAGCTCCAAGTCAAACATTAGAAAGCCTCAGTAAAGATTGATTACTGGTGTTATGGTTGAGCAACGATTCGATCAAGCACAAGGAGTGCCTGGAGCAGTGATAGTCCCGTTTTCATCCTCGCTATCTTCCAGCTGTCCGCACGAAGGTCTGTCACTGAGACTGTCGTCGATGGAAATTTCATGGTTCACCGAATGGTGGCTAGCTATGACTTCGCCATCCACCTTCTTGTCAACTGGAGACGGCGGAGCTTCTTCGGCACCATGAAGACGAACCGGAGACAAATTGAGTGGCTCGGACAGTGGTGCTGGCGTGGGTTGGTCGAAAGCACTGCCGCTGACACTTCGACTGCCATGGTCGTACAGCCCACCGTTGGTACCAAAACCCCAGATCTCAGGGCTAGCAGAGAACATGGATGGCTGGTCTATCGATTGCAATGGATGACCATTTCCGTATCCGTAAGCACCAAAGGGATGATGCTGTGACATGCCTAGAGGATGCATTCCATTGGATATCGAGCGGGCATGGATCGGTCCTGCGGTGGCAGAGATAGAGCGCATGTGGGAGCTGGCGTGTGCAGCTGGATGCTGGTTTTGCATTTGATATTGATACTGTTGTTGAAAGCCGCTCACTTGGGATGGATGCATGAAGTGAGAGTTGTAACCAAGACCATATGGGGTGGATGGTGTGTTATGGTAGGCATTAGACATATTCGTATTTGTCTGAAAAGGAGCGCTTGTGGCGGCGACATCGGCCAGACGGAGGAGGTTGTTGGAACTAGCATAGCCTTGTGGATTGTATTCATCCATGTTTGTGGGACGATACTGGTGGGGATCATCGCCACTGTGATTTGGACGTTCGAAAGGGTTGGCGTTGAAGCGGGCAGGGAATGGATTGTGTTCTTGTTTCATGGAAATTTGATGTTCGTTCTCTTTACCAAGGCCGCGAGTGAGATAAGTCATCGGAGCAGGACGAGTGAAGGAAGCCCGAGGCTGTGCCTCGTCGTCATCCTCAGGGTCAGAGTCGTGGTCTTTGTAGACCTGGAACGGTCTCTTTCGCTTGGCTGGATAGTTGAGTCGTTGCTCAGCAACATCGTCAGCGTAGGTGTTGAACGGTCGACTGCCCAACTGGCCGCCACGACGACGTCCGAAGTTTGGCTTGCGAAGTGGAAGCTCAGCCAGTGGTGCTCGTTCTTCATCTGACCTAGGCGGAGATGATTTCCATGGAGAGCTGCTACTAGCCACGTCACCAGTGATGACTCTCTCCTTTTTGAGACCGCCGTCGGGAAGCCAGATAGCTTCGGTGGGCTGCACCTCAAGGCTGCTTGCTTCCAGCTGCTCAAGGATGCTGGCGTCTTTCTTTTGGTTCCGACGGCGACGAGCTGTTGGAGTGGCACTGTCAAAGATGTCCATACCAGGCCACAACACACCCTTGAGCTTGCTATTATCGTGGTCCCTTCGATCAGGGGTTGATGGCCGGGAAGGGGTGGACTGGGTACGCAAGGTTGGGCTCGAGACAGCAGCAGCAGGTATGCCAGTAAATCGCGACTGTGCCGGAGGTTCTGGGTAGGTGTATGATCCCGGAGACTCTGTGGATTCTGTCATCTCAAACAAACTGTCTCGCCGACCTGCTGCAGCGCCAAGTGCGGGGTTGTAACCAAAGGACATTGAATCACCGCGAGCAAGGAGATATGGGTTTCCAGTGGCGGTATGGGAAAGGCGATGCATTGGTTGCATCATGCTTGGAATAGCAGTAGAGTGTAAAGGAGGAGTTGGTGTAGGTTCGGACTTGACGTCTGGACCAACAAGGCGAGGGTCGAAAGCATTGAGAGAAGAGGTTCGCTGAGGAACTGGGCGAGTGTTCGCATTCAGTCGACTCGCTGCTGTTCTTGTTCGAGGAGCGTTTTCGGCCTTGAGTCCATTGACAGCACTG
Source organism: Venturia pyrina ICMP 11032 (assembly GCA_000738655.1). Lineage (NCBI taxonomy): Eukaryota > Fungi > Ascomycota > Dothideomycetes > Venturiales > Venturiaceae > Venturia > Venturia pyrina. The sequence goes on along the minus strand of JEMP01000193.1, from coordinate 27,526 downwards.
GAGCCTCTTGTAGAAGCTTAATCAAATATGTCAGCAAAGCTGCAATCTCAAATGGATTCAGCTCGATATCACCAGTAGCTCGTGTGCGAGGCCTCTTCTTGTCCTTGAGGTTCATCCTCTCCGACATGAGATCCTCGACTCTCCATTCGCTGTACCACTGGTCGTATTCGTCCATGGCAATTCGGGCAGCTGGATCGCTGCTAGCTCGAACCTTGACTTTGTAATAATTGGAAAGATGTCCTTTGCTAGCAACGTGGGTGAGTAAATGAGAAACATCGCTGAATTTTGGTTTCTTGGGACAAATGTTGCAACTGAGTGGGATAGTGGCGGCCATGATGAGGCCGGTGTCAAAGAGCGGTTGAAGGATCGACTAGATGGCAGAATTCAAGAAAGGTCCAATTGGTTGGTGCTGCAGCTCCAAGTGCAGCCAAAGGAGGGTGAGTGAGTGCAAGTGCAAATGGTGGGTGAGACGAGAGAGAAAGAAGATGGCAGGGAGGAAGAAGAGGTGGGTGAGGGTGAGGGTGAGTTGATCACAGTGCTGCCAGTGACGAAGGCAGAAGGCGGCCGTGTCAGCGATGATGCAGCTTCCCGTGCTGCATTGAGGAAAGAATTGAGGATGGTGTTGTGGGGTGGAAGGTGCAAAGAAGTTGAGACGGAATCGGTATTTTGTAGACGGTCGGTGCCAAGACCGAGGAATATCCTGGCATCGACGATCAAGTGAAATACTGAACTTGAACTGATACTTACGGCACTGAAGGCCAGTCACTTGGCGACTCTCTGATGAATGAAGTCTCCTGTTGAAGTAATTGACTGACGAGTGAAGTCCCCTATCAAAGTAATTAACTGACAAGTGAAGTCCCTTATTGAAGCAATTGACGGATAAGCGAAGTCTCCTGTTGAAGCAATTGACTGACAAGTGAAGTCTCCTGTTGAAGTAATTGACTGACAAGTGAAGTCTCCTGTTAAAGTAAACAACTAACAAGTGAAGTCTCCTGTTAAAGCAATTGACGGATAAACGATTGCACGCAGCGGGATGCCTTCCCATTCAAGAGTGAGTGAGGCCGCATAATGACTGCAATTGCGTCACTGAGACTGGCTACTCTTCATCTCATAGAATCCAGCAAGATTTTAATTGACGGAAATGCTCGCACTCACGACCTTCAACCGCCATACCTTTTCAACAATTCAATTGCAACAAGGCTTAATATGTCAAGTGCTCCTTCCACTTTCTTATCAGCCTTGTCTGGTTCGGGATTATCCGTGCCGCGGAGCTTGCACCTTGAAAACGATACGTTACAGCAACATTCATGGAGGGTGTAAGCCCGAGCATTGGAAATCTCCTTTCATCCCAACATCGTCATGAGATGGCGGCGATATGTTGGTATACTCGAGATGACACGACTTCGTCTCGATAGCTTACTCATCCTGCCAATGTCCCACATTTCACGTAGTGGCAGAGCATGAAAACCTAGAGTCTCAGGTGGACTGCCTTGTTGGATGGGGAATGTCAATCTCTGTAGATGATCGCCCATCTTTCAGCGTCCAAGAATCCTCATGGTGACTGAGCGTGGCATACAGCTAGATTGGTTAACAGCAGAATGGAAAATGCGACTAGTGAAGAGACTGACAAGACGGGATCAACTTCTGCCAGGCCAGGATACTTGAGCAGGCTGAGGCCACAAATACCAAAGTGTGTATGGAACACATCCACCATGTCCCCTGGCCGATCGCTAAGACCACCATGCTCTGTGTCCTGACACTTGAGAATGAACTCTTGCAGCGCGAGCCCGTCGATCCAGTGTACTTTGTCAAGCATTGCCAATGAAGTCAGCACCCACCAGCTGTAGCATACATCTTCCTTCTTCTCCGGTCTTCCGTTCAAACCTCCTTTGCCAGGTCCCTCGGTGATCTGCCTCTCACTCAACCATGCTCCCAACTTATCTGAGTTCACGGCATCCAGTCTACCAGCAATGCTCAGTGCTGCCAGGCAGGTAAAGATCTGGCCAGAGTGTGATTCCGCGCCGGGGGTGGTTCCATATCCTCCATCTGCGTTGGCGCAACGTTGGATGTACTCGACGGCAAGTGGTACGTCTACGATGTCCATCATTTGAAGGAGCGAAAGAGCATTCAGGGCGCCATAGAGGAAGCGCGTGTCGGGCTCGCCGTATTCGTCGCCATAGAACGTTCCGGTCTGTCTGTCTTGGAGAGACGCGATGACTGCTCAGATTTTCTATTAGTCTTGTCACGGTAATCTCCTTGTTCTTGTTCACTCCACTACACCATGCACAACGAAAAGCGTTCCGCCGGAAGATGGCCACGCGACTTACATTCGCCAATCTTCTTTTTCCCTCCCGGAATCTTTTGATCCAGATGATCAAAGCCATCTAGAGTGGCCAGTATTTGCACTCCGCTCACCGTGTACAGCATGTGTGCGTCATGTCCCGGCGCAGCGCCGAATCCGCCATTCTCATGTAAGCATTTCGCAACGAAATCCAACACCTCTTCTCGTGGCAAGGCATCGGGACGGCCGAGCAGATGAAGAGCGGTCAATCCCCAATATAGTCCGTTGAGTCGCAGATGTTCGGTGAGCCAATATTCGTACTCATCTTTCCGTTTGTCGAGGGTTTGGATGTACTGGATGTGCTTTTCAACAACGAGTTGGAGCTGTTCCGGCAGCGAGGCAGTCCCTCCGCCGCCGCGTCCAGGACCGGAGACTAGAGCCATGTTTGTGGTATGGGGATCGCTTGTTGTATGTGGGTGTCGGTTTCTGGCGACTCGGCGGTTATGGTAGCGCTCGACGATGTATCGATATGCTCAAAGCGCAAACGAGCACCTGAATAGACGAAGGATGTGGAGTAGGCGTATGCCTGGCACGGAGGTAGATGCTCGGTGAAGGGACTTCTACAGCATGCCATAGGTCAAGCCGGCGGAGCCATAGGTCTGATATGGTTCGCAGTCGGATGAGGGGTGGAAACAAAGCCAGCAGTGAAACACCAATGCGACTTCGTCCTCTGAGCAGAAGCAAGTGTGGCGAGAAGACCCCAAGTTGAAATGCACCCGAGATTGTCTGCTGAGCTGTTGCTGTGCGGGCTAGTCAGGCACCGTTCAGTACCAGTACCATTCATTGCAATATCAAACGTGACAGCGGGTTGGCCATAGGGCATGCCCCTGCATTATTGTATGACCCCTCGCAAACCCGGGCCAGTGTCCCTGTGGAATCTTTTCTTGCATGCTGCGCATCCTCTGCGAGTGTGCGTCGTCTCCTCTGAAACGCCAACTCAACTCTTTCGTCCCGTATTCCCATTCGCCGTGCGACTGAAAGGCAACCTCCACCCCCCGTCCCTGTCCTACTCCAAGCACCGAATCAGTGCAGTTGACCTCACCCGACGCCACGCGCTGCAGCGAGAGCAAGCAGACAGACAGACGGACAGACGGACAGACAGACAGACAGACAGACAGACAGACAGACAGACCAACGTCCCTTGCGCTCCTCTGCCCACCCCTCGTGCGAATCAGCCTCGAAGACGGACAAAACAGTTGCACCACTCCCCCGACCCCGACAAAGACGCCATTGTTTCTTTTTGGTCTCTGAATACTGGCACTGGCTTTGGCACTGGCTCTGGCACTGGCATTGGCTCTGGCTTTGCACTGGCACTGGCACCGAGCAGAGGGCATTACTAGCGCCAATTGAGCCTCAGAGGTGCGTTATACCTACACCAGATCCTGCTCCAACAAAGCAGCGGGCCGGCTTTGCGGGCAACCTCCGTTCTCATCCCCACTGCCAACTCCCCATGGAGTATCACTGACAATCATGGCAGCTCGGCGTGATCAAGACGCTTCGAATTCAGGCACCGTCAAACGGCACTCGTCACTTAGACGGTTTGACATATTCCGCCCGCATGCTCAGTCGATAGCAAGCCTCTCCCGCACCAGCAGCAGTTCCTCCACGACCCGGCCCTCTGTATTTCGAAAACCCACCCTTCGCAAAATGCCAAAGACCAATTCCCTCTCCATCCATCTGCCACCGACCGAGAGAAGTGGCAGTGGTTGTGGTAGTGGTCCTCACTCGGGGCTTACTAGTCCAACTCCACGCACACCGCTCTCTCCTCACTCTCCACAGTCCCCTGTCCGCAACAACGAAATGCACGGTATTCAACAGGCACAGTATGCAGAAGGCTACGACGTGCATGTGCGCTCCCCAATTAACGCCCTACCCCCGCCGCCCTCGCCCAAGTCCCCAAAACACAAGACTTCCAAAATCTTCGCGAACTACAAGGCTTCCAAGTCGACCACCAAGGTAAACAAAGCCGAATCTCCACGGCTAGGCACTTCTTCCAACTCCGACACTGCATCTTCCCAGCTTTACCTCAATCGAAGCGCTGGCAAATCATCGCCTGACATCGGCAGCCTTGTACACTCGGATCATCCGAGTCCTCAAAGTGGTGAGTCTTATCGGAAGATTGACACATGTGAGAAGGGGGCTGATGTAGATACAGAATATCCGTCAGAGCTTGGAGAAGACCGGAAAGACAGCGTCACGGCGAAAGAGAAGGACAAGAGAAAAGAGAAGCACAAGTTCGGAAACCTTCTTGGAAGAAAGGCATCCTTGAAAACCGAAGACGATCTTCCAACTCCGCGAACAGATAAGCCACTGACACCCGGACGTGACAAAGGCCGAATTGAGCCGGCTTCTCGGACAGTTAAAGACCGGCAGCCCACTGAGGGGCCGATTCGCACTGCACCACTGGAGAAAGAGCGAGGATTTAGATCGGCAATGAACTCAGCATTGAGGAACCGGTCGCTGGATCGCCAGACCAATCCTGAGGAAGAAGAAGAGAACGCACCTCCACCTCCACCGCCGCGGCAGTCACATACAAGCAAAGCACCTTCTACTTCCAAAAGCAATGGGCCACCAAATACCTCATTTATACATAGCATCAAGTTTTCTGGCTCCAAAGCTGCCGAGGGAGTTAACAAGGCGCGGAAAGGATTCTTTGGCAAGCTCGGTCGGAGCGCAAGTAGTCATGAACGCGAGCCTGTCGTGAAAGAGCCATACGAGCTGAAGGTTATTACTTTGCCGTTGGTGGAGCAAACTCGAAAAACACGGATATCAAAGCGTTTGGAGAAGAGCAAGGACAAGACAGAGTTCTGGATGCCAGCTCTACCATGGCGATGCATCGATTATTTGAATCTCAATGGCACAACGTCAGAAGGACTTTACAGAGTCCCGGGCAGTGATAAGGATATTCGACATTGGCAAATGAGATTTGATAAAGGCGAGTTTCAATTTAGTACAATTTGAGCCAACGGTTACTAACCACCTCTCAGAGCTCGATATCAATCTGTTCGATCAAGAAGATCTTTACGACGTCAACACTGTCTCCTCAATGTTCAAGGCTTGGTTACGAGGGTTGCCCGAACTTGTCTTTCCGCAAGAGATTCAAAACAAAATCATAGAGAAATGTGCAAAGGTCGATCCTCAGCCCACGTCTACACCGCAATTCCTCAAAGACGAGCTTTCAAAACTACCACCATGGAATTACTACCTCCTGTTTGCCATTACGTGTCACATCAGTCTTCTTCACAATTGCAGCAAGGACAACAAGATGACCTACGCAAATTTGAATATTTGCTTCGCGCCGTGCCTCAAAGTTGAGGGATGGATATTCCAATGGTTGATCCTGGATTGGAAAAATTGTTGGCAGGGTTGCTCATCTGAGCGCGAGTATTTGGACAAAGAATACGCTTTATTGGACGAGCAAGAACGGCAAGAGGACGGTGGCGAGACTGCATCCATCGTTACAACTCGTTCCAAGAGTTCGACTGCTGCCTCCTTTACGATGCGTTCGGCGCCCAGCAGTGCTCCGCGGAGCAACTCTGCACGAGGGCCAGAGGGCGGCGGTTCACTTGTTCCTAGCAGAGATCGACCCGTGCAACACTTTGATAAACACTCACCACTAACTTCTTCAAATCGAGACCAGTCACATCGACCATCCACGTCACATGCGAGCCTCGCTGCAGAACAACGGACCATCTCTTCAAAGGAGAGCAGTAGACCCTCGTTATTGGACGACGCAAGCTCTAATGGTGGTCGTTCGACGCCCGATCACGAGTCGATGCGGTACTTTGCGCAGCCAGTTCAGCCTGCCAATGTGAATGGAAATAATTTGCAGGCCTCGGAAAAGATGAACCGCAAGGATGAGCGATCACCCAATCGACCTTCCGCGAACCACATTGCAAGTCAGCAACGCACAAAAGAGAGCTCGAGGGAACGAAATCACGACCGCACAGTCTCGAGCACCACAAAGAAGGGAAAGCATCGACCACCGCCTATGCGATCGACGGACTCGCCAGAAGACAGGAGCAGCAGTGGCGAGCGCAACGGGAATGGTCATAAAAAAGAGAGAGTGAAGATAACGGCACCCGAGCTGAGTCCGATGAAGCCGCTAAGCCCACTGATGTACGACTGATTTTGAATACCCACTGTGAGAATACCCTGTGAACCCCAATCTGGATTGGGAAACATTGGATATGGCATTGGGCCTTTTCCCCCATACTCGAAATCAGCATCATACCATCGACAAAGGGCCATTCATATATGTCCTACTGGAAGAGAGAAAAGGGAGGGCGTTACGGGTCCCTTGGAAAAACTCTCACACACACTTGTCTTGATTATGTTTCCTGCATGCATGCATTTTTTGGACTTCTGGTCCCCATCGCGGGACGGAGGAATTTGCATCACGTGGCGTTATGGCGTTTGCTTTTCGTTAATATCCTCCCTTGGGCGGCATGATGGGGTCTGATTTGATGACGGTGATGGGAAGGGAAGGGAAGTGAAAAAGACATTTCTTTTTTTTCATCTATTGTAATAGGTGGGCGTGGGTGCGAGCAAGCAAGCGATTGAGACAGATTTGAGCATGCGCGTTCTTCTCCTTTTTCTGGGAACTTGTTGTTGAATATTGTTGTTTGTCGTTGGTTCGTCTCCTGTTTCGATACCCCTCCAAAGTTTTACGAGCTTGCTTTCTTTACTGGCCTTGTTTGCTGGGACTGATTCTGGGGGTTCGCGGTGGTTGTGGGAGTGGACGATAGATAAGACAAAGGAGTAATGAAAGATGTTGAACAAATAGTTCTTATTCCTCCTCATGTTGTGATTCTGAATGACGAACTGAATACAGGAGAGGAGCGATTGCGATATTGATGGGAGAAGTCGAACTCGAGACAACACAATGATACCTGGCCTGACTTAATCAACCACGACCCGTAAGCTACACCGGAACCGGATCTATGATATCGTGCCTCTTTCGGGTCAACCCCAACGTCCAACTTGAACGTCTGCAACGAACAATGAGCTAGTTTGACTGAAAAGCTGGTGCTGTTATCACGAAACGCTTGAACTCTGGGAGACGTGATCTTCGTGTAGTTCGGTATTCGCAAGTGTTCGTCGTCACTATACATAGATATCACGGGAAGTTGACGCTCGATTAACATGCAACTGAACTGCAGATTCTAGACCTCGCGGACTGGTCTGGGATGTCTGAGGTCGTCTCAATTTTTCAGATGTTCTCGGTGGGAGACATTTCGACCAACCCAGAAGAGCGCGCAACATTCGAAGTACGGCTCATGATTTGAGGCTATGAACGAAGCTTTGCAGCTTTGGACTCGAGCAGCAGCAAAAAGTGATCGTGTTCGTGTTGGAGAGCGTTTGGATGGGAACAGGGGATCTATGCGTACGAGAGGTCATCATAAACTCGAATTTCTATCGCTATAACGGTTTAAGGTCTTCTGCGCCCTCCGTCTATGTTCAAAAGCGGCACCCAGTCAGGCTTCTTATATCGTAAAAACCAGTGCGTTCTGAACTCGCCATTCTTGGCGATCTATAGACTGTTTGTCATTGCAGGGTGCCAGCCATCTCAGCATCACTACTTCGTCATTCGTTCAACTCCACACATAAGCCACTCCTTGCTCTGTGGACTTTTCAGGTCCGTGGCAACGTTGCTATTTTGCTCACTCGCAGCTTGAGAGAGCGTTCACCCGGAGGTCTGGCTGTATGTGTTGGTGCCCTGCTGCGGCTACTTGGTATGATTTTGGCATGAGAAAATCAGTCCCAATGTACACCATCGCCCTCATTTCATAGCACCAAAGTCGATCTTTCGAGCCACTTTGTCTCCTCTTCCAGCAGGCAATTCTCCTGCTTTTCTTTTCAGATCTTCCCCCATTTGCTCTTCTCCGCCACCCTTTTTAGGCAAGTCCTCGTTCTTGGTAGGCCTTGGAGCAATCTTGAAATAATTGTGCTCCAAGATTCCTTTCGCAGTGGGACGTTTCCGGGGGTCAAGGCTCAGCATGGCCATGAGCAGATCTACACCAATTGATCCCAAGGCTGGAAACCTTCTGGTAATTTCGGATTTTGGGAACAAAGGTATCTCAGGACTCAATTTTACGAAACGGGGTAGCGTGCTAACGCCAGACCAGTTCTCTTCTGTTGGAGTTCCGATGATGTTGTTGATGGCACTCAAACATGCTAGATCTGTCTCTCCGTGTATGTAAGGAGCGCGCATGATGAGTTCAGCAAGAACGCAGCCTATGCTCCACACGTCGACGGCACCTGAGTAGTGTTTTGCTTCGAAAAACAGCTCGGGCGGCCGATACCAGCTTGTGATGACGTTATGCGTCATCCTGGTTCCCGGTTCGGCAAAGCTTCTGGCAAGACCAAAATCAGCCAGTTTGATGTTTCCATCGGCGGCGATCAACAAATTGTTCGGCTTGATATCACGATGCAAGATGAAGTTCTCGTGACAAAACCACACTGCCCGGCCGATCATAGCCATCCATGCTTTTATATCCGCTTGAGTGTATATGATGCCTGAGTGGTCCTTTATGAGCATTTCCAGGTCACCAAGTGCTATGTATTCGAGTACGATGTTGATGTTCTGGTCCTTGGAGGAGTAGATAGTTTTAAGGGCGATGATGTTGGGGTGGGAGAGCTCCTGGAGGCATTTGACCTCGCGAATGGCGTCCATGGCTAGACCGTCCTTGTAGTCTGCGTTGACCTTGATCTTCTTGATGGCGACAAATTCTTTTGGGTTTTCTCTGAGGTGTCCCTTGTAGACGATGGCGTAAGTTCCTTCTCCAAGTTTCTTGCCTGAGAGGATTAGAACGCGTCCATGGTGAGGGGGGATACTGATATGGACCTTTCACATATTTGTTCCTCTCCTGCTGGTTCATCTGGTCTGCGAAGTCTTCTGGCATTTGTTCGGAACCAGAGGGATCGAGAGTGGGAGAAGACGATGCAGCCACCGGCTTCTTGTTGAGCATGGCAAGAGCTTTGTGCTTCCCAGGTTCGGCATTGTGAGCTGGTTTGACGCCCAGGGGAGGGAGTGGTGAGAAAGCCATAGTGTTTGTCAGACAGCTTCTCTCATGGCAAACGAAGTGACCATTTGTATGACAAGAGTTTGGTGTTTGGTTGTGGTGGGCGAATGTATGGGGGTGACGGGGACGGGGACGCGTTACCTACCTACCTAGGTACCTAGAACTAGGTAGGTCTGTAGTCCGTAGAATACGATAGGTAGGAGTACTGTACCGTACCTAGGATACAATAATTATCACCTCCGGCCCTCCGCCATCAAAACATCTTCGGGCTGCGCTTGGAAAGACGCAAATTCCAACCACCACCACCAACAATTCCATCGCACCCAAGATTGGGTAATCCAATACATTCAACACTCCGTACTGTACATACGCCTCGATTCTGACTGCCAGTCTCAGTCGCCGTCACTCCCACCATGATCCTCAGACGACCCATCCTCGCCCTCAAAACCCCGTCCGTAACCATAACCTGCCAATGCTTCCGCAACGCTTCAAGTCGTCTACTATCGCGTCCGATTCCCCCGCCTACGCCCTTCGTGCCCGATGTTGAAACCTTCCTCAAACTTATTGGACGGCAACTTTCACAACATACCTCCAAAATCCCCTCATGGGACGCTCTTTTTACCCTCTCCTCCACTGAGCTACGCGAGCTCGGCATAGAACCACCACGAAGCAGAAAATACTTGTTGCGATGGAGGGAACGCTTCCGACAGGGTCAATACGGCATCGGGGGTGATTTGGAGCATGTTCAGGACGGAGTGGGCGAAGTCAAGATCTTTGAGGTGCCGATACCCAACGAGTGGAAATCTCTCAACCCATCGGCAGAAATGGCAACTGCAACGAGGACACCCGGAATGAGGAAGGTGGCTCTCAATGTACCCATTGGTGCCGAGAAACCGGCCGTGGCACCCGAGAAGGCTAAGATTGTTGATCACATCAAAGTCAGAGGCAAGAATGGCATTGAGGGTCCGCATGTAGACATGATAAAGGGAACTGCTGGCATGAAAGCGAGAATCGCCGTGAAAGAGGGACTTTGGGAAGAGAGACGAGGACATAAAGTCGATGGTGGTGAGAGGCGGAAGGCAGAGGTCAGGAGTAAGAGACGAGCCGAAGCGAGGAAACAAGCTGCGAGGTAGATCGACATGGCATATAGAGATGGCTAGCGAATCATCCGAGTATTATGCCGTCCATCTGAAAGAGTACGGAAGGCGCAAAATCGGAAAGATCTACTCTTATGTGTACTACTGTAAAATCAACCCATCGGATTTCACTTGGTCATTGCAGGATACTCAGCAAGTATCATTACTGTCGCTTGAAGAACATGAAACACGAGGCTGTCGCCTTACTGAGGCAGAGGCTATTCCGTACTAGATCTGACAGCACGGCGAAACGATTTCTCCTTACCCTTTATCGAAAACTGAAATGTCTGATTAGCTGTATCGATCAATCGAATAGAAGCATACTGTGCTTCCTCACAACAAGCTGGAGATGCTGGACTCAAGCGTAAACCTTGCTAAAGCGTTTATTAACAGCATGGGGATGAAAACTCAGAGAACCTTACCGGCAAATTTGATCTTCGTAGGTGGAATGTTATCATCAGTGCCGTATCACACGGCTGGTTTTCTTGATTTAGGGAAGAAAATTTCGATTACACTTCGTCGAAAGAGTTGGAGTAGGAAATTGGCACCCATAGGCAGGACCCCGAATAGAGGACCATTCGCAAAGGTCTGTATAAGCTGTACCTGTATAAACCTCGTGTGCTCTTGTGGTTGTTACAATTGAATAGAGCCGAAAGAACTGGAGCGAGGATAAGGTTTTTTTTTGGCAATACAGCCATGGGCATTTGCACTAATAATACACCATCTACTTATACATTGAAAGGATTCCTTGTGATATCGAAGGGAATGAGACGGGCATATTGTATAGACGACGAGACAATCAGGCCGAATACATGAGTAGTCACAGATGATGACTGCATGGTTACATAGAGTGCCAAGAGTATATGGCTCCAACCGATTGTAAGTCCCCCTCGCTCCGATTTTACCCGTCCAGCCATATGTGCAGCAGTGCTTAGTTCTGTCCATGCCTACCCGTCACCAAGATTCTTGGTGACGGGTAGTTCGTCTCAGTCTCGCTCTATTAGAGCCTTCAATTATAATCTGGGACCGAAATTTCAACTTACCTGGCTCAATTTCCACCTTGGTTTCGATTACGTGGGCTTGGTTCGACGCCAAGTCTAGCAATCTGAATGGAGATAGCTACGTATCTGAAGCGACAAATGTTCTGAAGAAACAGATGCTGCGAGGAAAAAGATGTTGTAAGGAAATAGATGTTATGGAGAAATGGATAACCTAAAGAAACGGGCATTCCAAAGAAAAATCTCTCGTTCTTACAATGGAGTTCATCTTGGAGCCATGACATTTCAACTTAGTCACCAAGTTGAAAGGTGCTATAGATCTCTACAGGGATGTTTCTGACTACCACTCTCTTACACTTTCAAGCCTCTTACTTCCTCCTAATCATTGAAAACATTCGAACAATTAGACATATCGTTTGGTATCTATACTAACCTCTCTCTTACGGAGAACGGTGCTGGAGATACAGCCCAGAGTCAAAGCCTCTGGATGTAATATTACCATTCAGCAGCAATCGATCAAGTCCATCCAACCATCAACAACCATCGCACCATCAACGACATCGCTACTATGCAAAAATACCAGTCTCCTGCGACAACGAGCGATATATACCCGTGTCTTTTACATCCTTCTTCCTTTCCCCGCAACTATGAAATAATTCACGTAGGTTCAGGTTATGAATATCGAAGGACTTCATGAAGAGCTTGGACGATCAGAGAATGCTGACATGGTGCAGGAGGCCGAGAAGAGGGCACAAAAAAGCGATGAGAAGAAGAAAGCTCCAGCTAGAGAGCTGCAGATTCTGAAGTTGAAAATCCAATATCTCCAAAATAACATGGGGGAGAAGGACAGACATTTCCATGTCAAAGAAAAGCAGCTTGAAACATGCAACCAGAATCTCAAGAACAGAGCTGCTCAGCTAAAGCTCCTCCAACACAGGGACAACAGCAGACTACTCACACGCTTCTAAAGCAGGGTTTGCATGGCTCGAGGATGGGGTGCAAAAATGCAAGTATCGACTAGCGACAACCAAGAATTCGATGTCGGATGCAACGGATCAGAGGTGATATACATACAGTCCAAGTCTACAGGTTCTAAATACTCATGCTTTACAGGGACCCTTGTTCACACCACTTCACGATCTGATTGAGACCGCCAAGACAGAGCTTCACCGAGTGTTCAATGAACGAAAATGGAGATCTCAAAGAATGTGAGTAATTGAATGCATGAAGAGTAAGTACAATGGCTCAATCCACCTCAGTATATGTAGGGATCCCAGGAAATGAGTGTAATATCCCCTATCTCGGCCGTGTCATCTTCCGCCGTGTATACACGTAGATCTATGCAGCTAAGACGGCCTAATTAATACATACCCTTTCAGATACACGAGGCCACGAGAGAAGCTATACTAATCAACTAATTATAGAGCTACCTACTTTATAAGCTATTCCCTATTAGGCTAATATTATAGTTGAAATATTCTCTTCAATATCTCCTTTTAACTTAACCCTATCAACTATTCTAATCCTAACTAAATCAAGTAATATAATAAAGTTTCCCTACTATTAACTAGTAAATCCTTTTATAAGGAAGGCTATCGGCTAGTATAATTTAAGTACGTAAGTACTCGATTAAGATTCTTCCTACTATATTGTCTTAACGTAGGAGGTAGTAATAGATATCTACGTAACGAAGCTTTATAGATAGCTTTAGGGATTCTAAAGTTAGTAATTATATAGTTATTTAGTTATTATCAAAATTCTTTAAAACTCTTCCCTTCTTACCTAGCCACGACACCTTAAAAGTTGGAAATCTTAGTATTAAAAATTATAAAAGCGCTATACGCCCCTTTATAGTTTTATAGGCGCTCTATAAAGGCGAAATTAAAAAATATAACGACTAAGAAGTCTAAGTTTACGTAGGATCTTTTAATATATTAAAAAAAAGATATATTTATTAACTAGATAAATATTCTTAGGGATTTGAAATTCTTTTACTCTTAAAATCCTGTTATTGCGTAGTTATAGCCTATGCTTTTAAGTAATACGTAGCCCTAATCTAGTATTTTCGCCGCCGTGGCAAAAGCACCTACGTAAAGTATAAATAGGGAATCCTTAATTATAGTATTAAGAATAAGGTTTACTAGCGAGATAGTACGCTCGTAGTAGACCGCGCGTACGACTTTAAGTATACTATTTATAATATTCTAGCCTCCTATTACACGCGTATAGATAATATTTATAAAGGCGAGGATACGTATGATAAGTATTAAGTAGGCCTTAGTTTTTTTCAAGGCTATTATATACTTATAGGTAAGGCGGAGGGTACCTATAGTAATTACCTTTAGGGCGGATATTAAGAGCGCTATAATAAGTAGCGTAGTAGGTAAGTTTATAACCTTTATAAGCTCTTACGTTCTCTCGTAGCTAATACGCTTTTAGTTCTAGTACGTATAGTACTAAAGAAGAAGCTTATATTAGCTTAGGCTTATAACGTCATATTCTAATAGTAAAAAATCTATTATAGTAAAGTCGAACGTGCGTATCTTTCTAGAATAGCGTTACGTAATATATATAAGAAATACATAGGCTCGTAAGAAGTTAAATATTATAAACCTTTTNCCCTCCTCTTAGTTCCCTAATTAGGAAGGCTAGGAACAGCGAGGGATATCTACTCCTAGTAAGATAATATTATAATCTACTAATTTTAAACTAGTTAGAGTTGTTTAGTATCTACTTAAAATAGGTATTATATTTCTCTACTAATAGTAGATATACTCTAGCAGGAGGGACGTACGTAGTAGAAGATAATAAGGCTATAGTAGATAGGTAGTAAAATACTAGTAGGAAGATACTAGTAGTAAGAGACTAGTAATAATAGATTAATAGTAATAGTATAGTAATAGATAATAGAATTCGTGATTCTAAATATTTATACGAAATACTAAGAATCTTACTAGGCTACTTTAGGTTCTTAGTATCTAAGAACGTATTAAAGAGAGTACGAAAACATAAATATACCTTTAATAAGAAGAGAAATATATATAAAGATAATATTAATATATTTATAGGAACATCTTCTATAGATCTACTTAGTACTAGATAATTATATTATAAACTAAAGTAGGAATTCGATTTTGATTAAATAATAAATATATTTATTCGATTCTTAAATAAAAACCTATCGTTAGATACTTATTCTTTAATATATCGTTTCTTTCAACAAACTAAGAGTCTACGAAATCATAAATCTTAGAATATATAAAAGATATATAATCTTTAATTATTTAGAAAGATAATATCTAAAGAGATACTTAGTATCCCCCTTATATACTAAGAGAGATGTTCTTTAATTATACTTAGTAGGTAGAAATCAATTTCCTAGTAGTCTTCTAGTAGTTAAAGTATAAAGTATTAGTATAGAATATATTATTTAATAGTATTATTAAGAAATCTTTCTCTAGTTAGAGAAACTATCTAAATCTAATCCCCGAGAACCTATCGTAATTATATTCCCTAGGGTATTAAACTCTAAAAATATATAAAATATTAAGTATATAGCCTAATTCTAAATAAACTAAGGATTCGGGCTATACTTGCCCTATTTTATATTACTACGAATCCTCCTTACTAATTCTATATCCTTAGACTAGATAGTAACACGTCTAGCGTAGATTACGAGGAGATTCGTATCTAAGAGTAAACTATTAGTATAGTTAAGTTAGAGTAGATTAAGGGATAACTTACCTTCGAAAAGGCCGATAAGAAAGGCTTCTATAGATTCTTAGAGTACCTTAATTACTAATACTTAAAATCGAAGGTCTTCCTTAAATTCTTAGGTAACCTCTCGAACTAGTCGGGTAAATCTAGTTTTCGGTATAAGTAGATCGGCCGTTTTCTAGTAGCGGCGGATCTTACGTAGGGTAACGGCTAGAATAAGTTAGAGACTACTAGGATACTACTAGGAAATAATAAGGAATTAGGAATTAAATATAAACTTACTTCCTAGCTTATAGCGATAGGGCTTTCTAGGGTTTCTATCCTTATTAATTACTAGAGCCTTACGAGGCGCCTTCGTAGTACTCTTACCCCTAACTATTTTACGAGGCGACTTAGTAGTACTCTTACCCCCTATTATTAGGGGTTTCTTAGTAACCCTTACCTTAGGATCTTAGAGGCGAGTAGTCTTAGGCGGACGAGGACCTATATCCCGAGTAGGCTTCCGCGGACGAATATTTAAAGCCGGAGTAGGTAAAGCCGGAGTAGGTAAAGCCGGAGTAGGTAAAGTAGGAGTAGGTAAAGTAGGACTAGGCTTACGAGATACTAAGTTCTTTAGACTAAAGGTCGGTTCTATTCTACTAGTACTAACCTTCGTAGATATCTTAGTCTTCTTAGTCTTACTAATAGCCGTAGGCTTTTAGCGCTACTTTCCTTACTTCTTTAGCGTTATCTCCGCTAAATCTTAAGTAAGTTCCTCGAGATCTACCCGCGTATCGTTAATATTATTATTATAATCAGATTACTCTTCCCTATTAGGTTTGAATTAATTAGGATTAGAATTATCTTAACTACTAGATCGACTACTAGTATTCTCTTCCTCGATATCCTCTTTAAGACTACTTATTAGTTTATCTTCAACCTCTATATTTTCATCTTACTATAAGGTACTAGGAGTACCGTAATTAGACTCTATTTTAGTTAGAATTAACTTATTTAGTAAAGATAGATTACTAGGGTAGCTACTAGGTATTTATTAATTATCGCCGTTCTTATTACTAGGCGGAATAGTATTAGTCTTAATAGACTTAGAAGGTAGTTCTATTTTAGTTAGAATTCGGTTATAAAGAATAGAGAACTACTAGGGTAACTACTAGGTTATTACTAGAGATCGTCGGGTAGGTTATTAGACGCCTTACTAGTACTATTAGTAATTAGAGAATTCTCCTACGGAAGATCTATTTCTATTAGAATTCCTATATTTATATAGGTTAGACTACTAGGGAAACTACTAGGATATCCTTAACTATCGCTAGGGCTAGTTATACTATTATTAGCTCTACCTATATCTAGTAAAGTTGATTATATATTTAATTCCGTAGTAGTAGTACGCTTATTTACACGTCGTCGATTCGAATAGCTACGCGATATAAGAGTAAGTAAGGAATCGATTTCTAGTAATTTACTAGTAGTATATAAGTATAGAAGTTAAGAACCGAATACGTAAGTAATATTACGTACGGCCCTTAAAATCTCTATAGCGCTAGTCTACTAGCGCGCCGATCTCGCACGTACCCGGACCTCGTATATTCTATAGAATATAAGTAAACTATTTCTACTAATTATACTTACTAATACGTCTAGCTTTATTTTACTAGTAATCTACCTATTCTACCTATCTAATTAAGCTAATACTAGTAGCCGACTACTAGCCGACTACTAGGGTACTTCTCTCTAATAGCGCTAATTAAACTATAATATACGCTCTCTACTAATATTTATATAGTTAAAGAACGTGCGCGTCGTAAGAAGAAGTCGGGCTTTAATCTTCTATTTATAAAGAGTTAGCGCGTAATAAACTAAGCTAAGTCTAAAGCTTATAAAAAGCTTAAGAAGTCTACGGCTTAGAATTCTTTCTTAGAGGCTAAGTAGTAATCTCAACTTACGTAAGTTAAATAGGATATTAAGGATAAGCGGTAAGAGCCTAGTAGTCTCCTAGTAGTTCTATATACTAATCTCGCTTAGTCGAACAAAAGGTACTTATCCTAGTTAACTTAGATAGAATCTAAACGTACTTTTCGACTTTAGTAACGATAAGGATAATAATAA
>JEMP01000192.1:557-17045 GCA_000738655.1 Venturia pyrina ICMP 11032 | reverse complement strand
CTCTCTCTCGTATTCATCCCTCCTCTCCTCTTTACTAGTATGGCATCTTAGGAATCTCAGGCTACGGCTTCAACTTATCACTGCCGTGATGAGTTAGATCGCGATACTAGACTTATAATTATTACCCTATACGAAGCCGGCTTCTACTACTAATAAATACGAGATCTTTACCTAAAAAAGGACCCTCCTATTAATCTCTCTATCCGCTAAATCTCTTATATATATAAAGGGAAGCTATTTTATAAGAGTTCTTAATAGAACTGCTAGAGACGATGCCTACACGCTATTAAGCAGTTATTAATACGGAGGGTTGCTTCAACTTATCACTGCCGTGATGAGTTAGATCGCGATACTAGACTTAATAACTTATAATCATTACCCTATACGAAGCCGGCTTCTACTACCAATAAATACGAGATCTTTACCTAAAAAAGGACCCTCCTATTAATCTCTCTATCCGCTAAATCTCTTATATATATAAAGGGAAGCTATTTTATAAGAGTTCTTAATAGAACTGCTAGAGACGATGCCTACACGCTATTAAGCAGTTATTAATACGGAGGGTAGCTATATAAAGTAGTAATCTAGGTAGCTAATTAGATTCTGCTTATAAATGTTTCAAAACCCGAGATCTCGAGTTTACTATGTATTACCAATAAATGAAGCCCTGAGGATCACTGCATTAGCGTGAGGCTAACAACCTTTTGGCCGGGGACTATAGTAAGCTCGGTAGTTAGTTAATTAGTATAGCTTCTCTCGTGCACTCGTATAGCTAAAAGGGTACACAGTATGTATAAATTATGCCGTCTTGGCATGCGTGGATATACGTGTACACACAGGGTGTACACACAGGGCATACACACGGCATACATCCCGCGGAGATAACACTCAATTCGTTGGATTTCTACATAAACTCAGCTGGACTGAGCTCTTGCACATGCAATCCGTCCATCTCAATTACCTACCAGAGTACATTCTTTGAGATCTCCATTTTCATACATACTAAGACTCAATCTACAAATACACCATCAGCCCCCCCTGCTTTTTCTTGAGAACCGTTCCTTCTTCACTCGAAACCCACAACATGCAGGTTATGGTTACCTTCGTCGCACTTTTACTAGCTAACATCACCCACGCCAACCACGTACGTCCGGCTTTAATCGCTGTCGCCCTGCTACAATAAGAGGCTCCCCTAACAACACTTTTGTAGTGGACATGTAATACACCAAGTAAAGAGGATGGCCCAACGGGCAAATGTATCGAACGCTACGATAACCCCCCTCCTGGTATTCCACCTCCATACGATGTCCCTGGCTCGAACAGGAGATATTGTCGCCAGGTAAGAGCAGTGCGCCCGTATCCTTTGTGTCTTTCGTTATTTCACGATGCTGTACCGCACCAAATGGATGAGAGGACGAAGTGGACACATTGACTGACCTGACATAGGCCAGTCCTTGTAAGGTACAGGGGCAGGGGTGTTGGTATCATTATGAAAATATTGGCGGGATTTGGTATTCAAATTGTAGTTAGAAAGGGGCTCTATGACCGATACGAAGATACTTCAGACAATATTTCCTGAAATATAGAGGTTACGGTATGCCCTCTCAAGCGTCAATCACGGAAGTCCCCCCAGTTCTACACTTAACGCTCCAAAACAATTGGGAGTGACTATGGAGGCCACCGGTGGCCTCCCTCGGCCTTATTAATCTCGCTTAAAATATCGACTATTATAGCGTTTATAACGAAGCTGTATCTTACCATCTTACTCCGTAGTATAAGTTGTAGTTATAGACGCAGTCGTAGTCGCAGTCGCACCGGTCCCTCGTTTAGGACGGCTTAGAAGGCTACCTCTTAGGAGGCCACATGCGATGCGTGTGCGTATATAAAATGCGTATACAAGATCTTCCTTCGTTGCTACCTCCTAAGAGGTGGCCTCCCAAGAGGTGGCCTCCCAAGAGGTAGCAACGAAGGAAGATCTTATATACGCATTTTATACGCGCACGCATCGCACGTATTTCATATACGCGTACGCATCGCACGCATTTCACACGTATTTCATAACGCGTACATATCGCACGCATCTTATGGTAAGATACAGCTTCGTTGAAAACGCTAATATAGTTGATACGTTAAGCGAAATTAGTATCTATGCCACCGGTGGCCTCCATAGTCAGCCCCAAGAATTCATCATGGTTTGTCGAATGGCTATGCATAGCGCAGCTCTTGTTACCAATGAGAACGTGAGGTTGATAGCTGCAAATGAGAAAAGAAAGAAAAGAGGGAGGACAGATAGAGTTTACATAGGTAAGCAGGCTTCTCTTATCGTTGAAGAAGCAAGTGACTTAGTTCAGCCGTGTACAATAGTTGAAGTAGAGACCGAGGTTTTCGAGAGAGAGAAGCTTGATTCCCGAGGAACCGCGAGGCGCCGTCTAAGTACGTCAATTTGGAGTAAACCTGTTACTCCAATGCCAGCGCCTCCATGGCTGTCGTTGTATCCCCGCGCCGGAGTACCAGAATGTTTGTTGGGATGAAGATGTTCATGGAAAGGTAATTGAAGCTATAGTGCTTAACGCAGACGTCGGAGAGTAAAGTGGTGTCAATCTGGATGAGCGACGAAGAGGCGTAGGACGAGGATTGCCACGGTATGCTCACTTGAAATCCTAAACAATACTGGAAAACAAAACGGCTCTGTAAGAGTGCTTGGTAGATGCTCGTGAAGCGACATTTCGTGAAACAATGTTGTTGAAGCGGTAGGTGAAGATTTTTGTAGGGAGGAGCGGTACAGTGCATTGAATGATAACAAACACGCAGTCTGGAGGATTGACGAGAAAGTTGCCTGCGAAGAATCGTTCCAAAAGGTCTTGAGTGATCGGGCGAAGGCTCTTGAGCATTCATAGGATCGTGTTCGGTGAGGTAGGATTGTGGAAAAAGCCCATGAGCATGTACGAACGTGTCTAAGTTACAATGTAGAGACACCGGCGATCCGCGATAAAAGCAACGTGATCAATCGATCTTCCCATCAATGGGTGCCGGAGTTCTGTTGAGATTCAAGCGAGAATGTCGATTTTCTGCAAGTACACAATCGTTTGAATCGAAAAAATAGGCTCTTTGTCCCTCGCAGTCTATGAGGACTCTCGGACAAGCAATGCTGGGAATAAGTAACAAGATACGTTATAGATCTGGACCATCTCCGTAGTAGAGTCCATAATATGCGAATACACTCCGCCTGTTCTGAGCCGGTCTGACTGGTATTCTGGTGTAAAGACGTAATCTCGTTGTGAAAGTTCCTGACGTTGGCGCACGACGACATCCGCTTGAGCAACTGCTCGGGAACGAGTGTTGCTTTAAGAGCACGAACAGCTTGTCTAACACGTGCATTGTGGGTGGCTGTAAATATCAATAGTGCCGCAAAATCCGGGCGTGCTGCCAATCGCAACACCCGTCTCGGGCGACCGACGCTCACCTTTTGCGGAAGCAGGACGTCGATGCCAAGTAGGTTTGCGCGGAGATCATCGACAACATGTGCGATCAATCTCGATCGATCCAAAATCGCTCGCTGCTTGAATACATGGAAAACTGCTAGAAGACAAGAAACCACCAAACCCCCCTTCAAGATCCTGATTACAGGGGAACATATATGTAAAGTTGCTCTACACTAATTTTGTGCCACCACACGCTAACGTGATGACTGAAAAGGAAGGAGAGAAATTATAACATTGGGTGATACAACCAAGGTCGTGAGACGTCATTACTTCGTTCGATATTGTTGATGATTTTCTTGATTGACGCCGGAGAAGTATGGAATGTTATACGGTGTCATAGACTCGAATTCGCGACTGGTTTTTTGCCAGACGAGGCAGAGTTTGCAGCTGCCTTTGCAGCTGCCTTTGCAGCCTGCTCCTCTCTGGTCGGTTTCCGGCCCCAAACCACGAAACTGGGGAAGACATTAGTATCTGAGAAGCAAACTATCCGTGATAGAGAAGGGGATACGTACATCCGGTGATAGCCGTGCACGTTCTTGTCCTTTATAGCAGTCCGGACCTGCGCAAGATAGACCGTGACCTCGGTCGGAGTCCAGTATAGCGGATAAGATGTGAAGTATTTCATTGTGAAGGCTTCCATTCCGTCACACAGTTGTTCACACCAATTTCGACCTAGCACATGCAGACGTGGATCCTTTGGCCACCCGTTTAGCGGTATCTTGAATATCTCCTGCTGTACGTCCACAAAGCCGACCTCCTTGAACCATCTCCTAAGTTTGTCTGCAATGCGCACCGGTGCCCCGTTCATGGCTACCTTATGTTGAAATTCTTCCCACTCTTTAAGAAGGAAATCTGTTGGCATTGTGCCATCATCACATCCAGATTTTGGCCACAGCTCTTGCGATTCCATCCATCCTCCCGGCTCAAGGTTGTCATAAGCTTGTTGTATGACTGTTTTGAAGTTTGGTGCTGTGCCGAGCATGAACCGTGTATGGATAAAATCGTAGGGACCGCCCCATGGGTCTTTGTGCATGTTTCCTAGTGCGAGTGTGACGTTGTCTGGTAATGGTCTTGAGGCCCATGCGGCCCTGTCTATGTCGATTCCGACGATCTAAGATGATGTGAGTAGGAGCTCGTTGACCACCCTGTCAGGCCGTCGGACGCACCCGTGCATTATTGAATTCTTTGGCTACGACAAAGAGTGAGTATATTGAGTGTACAAGGAGTAGGAATCGCCATACCCATGTCAAAGCACCATACGCCTGTACCGCAGCCCATGTCTAGTATCCTTTTTGGAGCATGTCTTGAGTCTTTCCTCAACGGTGCTAGATAAGGGTTTCCGCGCATCAGAGCAGTGATGATCAGGTATTGGATTTCGAGCCGCCTATGTTCTTTCTGACATGTTTTTGTCAGCTGGTGCTGGTTGTCCAGGCCGTGTGAAATGTACGCACGCTGTCGTTGGGCAGCATGTAGTCTGAGCAGACGGTGGTCAGTTGACATCTCTTCACAACATGTCTTCGAAGGAGTATGCACTCGACTCACTAGATGCTTCATCTCGAGTGTATGTCCGTCCATGTTCGTTCAGGTTCAACAGGCTCTCCCTCAAACTCAATTCACTGAACAAACAAATCAGTCAGCCCGATAACTACAATTGACAGCAGGGAAGAGGCAGGTCGTACTCGAAGCATTCGGAAAGTGGGCGAGAAGAACAATCCTGTGGCAACTGATCAGCTTCGAAGATGGCGGTGGACGACGCCCACCTGCACGTACGTCGTCCTGTAGCAGCAGCGATTCTTCATCCAGTGACTCGTCAAACTCCGGGCGCTCATGGTCAGGTAGAGGTACCTGAGGTGATAGTAGGTTGGGCCACGGGTGCGACTGGCAGTGGTCGCGGTTGGTATTTGAGGCGGCCATAGTACGGGATACCTGACGGGATTTCCAAAGGAGTTGGGACAGCCACTGGCAGATTCTGGGGAAACAAGAACCCAGGGCAGTGGTTAAGGCAGATACTTTGTTTTATTACAACGCTGACACCCTGCTAGTTCTAGTAGATTCCCCGCTTGCGGCAGGAGGCATGATGGCTCTGCCTCTGCGGCATCACCGTGGCACCAAGTTTCTGCCCGCACGTCCTAATATACAGTGGACTTGGTGGAGTGCTTTGGGCCCCAAATACGGTATGGCCGCTGGGTATAATACTGGGTTGCCCCTCTGTGCCTGGGTTGGCCCCTCTGTGCCTCTGTGCGTGCCTATGCCTCTGTGCGTGCCTATGCCTCTGTGCCTGTGCCGCCGTACCTCTATACCTCAGTACCTATACCTCTGTACCTATACCTCTGTACCTATACCTCTATACCTACACCTCTGTACCTATACCTCTGCACGGATACCTATACCTCTGTACGGATACCTATACCTCTGTACGGGTACCTATACCTCTGTACGGATATCTATACCTCCGTACCTATACCTACACCTCCGTACCTATACCTCTGCGCCTCTGCGCCTGTCGCAGCAGCGTCCCTCTGTCTGCCCTTTGGTCATACAGTGCCTCCAGCTACCCGTCACCGTCAATTTTACCCACCTCACTAGTGTGCATCTTGCTCGACGGACTGAGCATCGGCCGTCCTGCATTGCCCGCAATCCCCATCTCGCCATTCGGTACAGAACTGCAGTCACTATTGGGTCGTCGAGCCGCGTCCGCTCCGAAGTGATGGATCATGGGAAAGCACCATGTACATACGCAGCAGTCTAAGCCAGCAAGGACGAATCAAATGCTGGCCGGGACACAGGGCAGAAAGCCGGCAACTGAAATGGGTCTGCGAGTATCACCACTACCGGCGAATGTGATACAGCAGATGAGCATACGATTCCGACGCAGAGTTCATTGGCCCTGGAAAGCGAACCCTGCATCGTGGACAGCACGCTTTCCACCATGCGAGTGCGACGGAGAGAAGTGCAGAAACGATGAACAGAGCCCGCGGAGCCCAGTGCTGCGAGAAGCATGAGCAAGAGTAAGGAAAATAACGCAAGAGATAAGCATACCACAGTAGCACGGTTAACCATGACCGGGAGGGTGGCGACATACATGGATTTCCCCACATGCCACAAAGAAACCGTTGAATTCTTGCCGACGGGACGAGCCACGCTGAATGTGTACAAAGCCAGCGATAAGGACGGCGCGAAGGAAGCGGACGCTACTCCGATGAATATTCAACCAAGGGCTCGGGGCAAGCCATGTTTGAGGCTTCCTTCAACACACCATTTTCTCCAGGCCCGATTTCTGACGAATGCCACAACCTGCAGGTGCGCGGCGCAAAGGATTCTGCCGTCTTTCCGCGTCTTAACTGCTGCACCATCCACACAAAGCTTACTTCTTGGAGGAAAGATGGACAAAGAGTGCTCGAATTGTATGTTGCCGTAACGCTGCAGGTGCTCAGTCCTTACCCTCTACAGAGTGGAGCAGTGACCTTTCACTCGTTCCCCGCACAGGAGACAGGTAAGATCAATTGCCCCGAGACGAAAGCACTGTTCGTAGACAAGTCTCTTGCCGGTCATCGCAAGGGTGAAACATGAAGAATTCCTTTGGCAATCAACAAGTTCGCTATTACGAATAATTTCGTCGATCACTAACCAAAACCTGTTCCCTTCTCAAAGTGTTTCATGACCTACTCGTATATGCCGAACTTGATTGTAAGCTGGTCATGGTGCTAGTTCCTGAAAGCTGAATAGCGTGAAAGCAGCGTCAGTTGTTGCAAGCAGAGTTACTCAACGCCAGATCAGTGTCGATGAATTTCGGGTTGCGGGATACCACCAATATCTTTACCGGTATCAGTCTTCAATTGCAAATTATAACTTCGATTTAGCTACCCTCGGAAATCACCATCACATCCAGTTGTCACATAACTACCAACCGATTTAACAATAGCCATAAATTTCGAATTGCTTGATCGATTATGATCGATTGGTATAGTACAGTATTAATTCATTCCTGATCATCAAATCCATGCTTTCCTTTCTCCGAATCCATCCAAGGTCAGAGTACTGCAACTTCCATAATCGCTCCTCTCCCATCATCCTTGATTGAAGATGAAGACAGAGCCATCTAGTGCTTATCCATACCCAAAGCGTGCTTGGTCTTGTCCAAGATGGACTCGTGGGTTCCGCCGTGGACGTGCTCGTCCTTGCTGCGACCGACTTTGTCGCCAATAGATTGGCTGGTGGATTTCTCGGAGTCGGGACCTGCGCGGCTATGTGGTGTTAGGAGATTGTTTGTGGGAAGAGCGATGGGCAGGGTACTCACGCAATTTTGTCACCAGCGCCGGTAACACTCTCAGTGATCTTGGTTCCAGTGGATTTGGTGCTGTCGGGTGTCATTGACTCCTTGGCCTTTGTGGAGAAGTCTTTGCGTCCGAGATCTGATGCCATTGTGAGATCGGTATGAGGCTGTTTGATGTTTTGTGAAGTGAGGTCTGGATTGAGGGTTCTTGTTTGGAGTTGAGGTTGAGACTGGCTGTTATGGTTGAGAGATGAGCCCTCCTGTGAAGAATGGAGCTCCTTTTATGTCTTCAATCCTCATGTTTCTACGTCATCCATCAGACATGTCTACGAGGCTGCAAACGGAGATTCACGATCAGGCTGTTCGGCATGGGTCAACAGCAAACGAGAACGAGGTCGATTTGGACGGGTCACAGGGATGGTGACGCGGCAAACGGTCAGCGAAAGCAGGATTCTGCATTCCTTTCCATGATCCTGAGTGGAATGCATATATGGAGTAGGTCCAGCTGATATCCAACTTCAAGATTGGAGTTGGAGTTGGACACACAAACAGACTGATGTCATTGTTCTTCTTTTCATAAGACAGAGGATGATGTACGCCAAGCTCTTCGATTTCCACAAATCCAAGGTTCCAGTGCTTGACAAGCATGTTGTTGGCGACGGAATCTTCTGCGCTGGTACCTGTGTTTGTTTCCGTATCTTCAGCTTGGGACGGGGGTGAGATAGCAGTCACGTGATTGGCGGGACCGGACCGCAATAGGCCCACATCTTGGCAGACAGCCATGCATCATACCGAATACGGAGTAATTGCTACCACCACACCACCAACCATCACGGAAACCACAACAACCTCCACTATGTCTCTCCAGAAATACAAACTCATCTTCTTCGTCCCCCTTTCCCACCTGTCCATCTGCAAATCCGCCATCTTCGCCTCAGGCGCAGGCCGCTACCCCGGTCCTGGAAACTACACAGAAGCCTGCTTTCAAACGCCAGGAACCGCCCAATTCAGACCTGGCCGCACCGCGAAGCCGAATGTAGGTACGCCGGGGAAGTTGGAGACGGTAGATGAGATGAAGGTGGAGACCATTTGTGTGGGAAGGGATGTTGCCGTCAAGGCCGTGGAGGCCTTGGTCAAGTGAGTTTTTATTCATGCTTTCTTCTGCTTGTTGCGTGGGAAATCGGGATGTGCTTTAGGGGCCAGATGTTCGTTGGACATCACGAAAATACACATGTTCACGCGGCTGTTGAGTTCGGCTTGGATTTTGTGTTTGACAGCCACATATCGTTTTGACAACTGCTAACTTGTGAGTAGGGCACACCCTTATGAAGAAGTCGCGTATGAGATTTACAGGATAGAGGATATATGATGGTCGGTCCTTCTACAGCACGAGTACTGAAACAAGGAATAGACATCCTTCCGTGAACATGGCTGTTTGATACAGGAGTTCACGAAGGACGTTGATGTACTGCGTGACGCTGCAAGCCTTCCTTTACTGTCCATATTCCCCTTTCCGATGCTCCTTTACCTGGCCATCGTCTCAAGTATGCCGGGCTATTGAGAAATGTACTAGACCAACGTCTATGCACAAAGGCCCAAACAGCCTTGACCAGAACTATATATCAGTTAGCAGAATCCCTCCTCCAGAAGATGGAAAAAACTCGCCACTGTATTCTCGGGTCGGGGACACAAAACAATCCATTCTGGCATTGCAAATTTTGAAACCCACCACATTGCTGCCCAGCATCAACGCACTTGAAAGACGGTCCTCTTGTATCGGCAGCACGAGGATCCTGAACACATGCCGTGTTCTGAGGGCAATTGAAATTTGAGGGGCATCGAGCAGATCCGGGAGGAGGTCTAGGACTTGGTGGACCTTGAGCCGGTCGATTTCCTTGTCCGTTCTGCCACCAAGGTTGTGGTTGTTGTCCTTGCCCACCAACAGGTGGCACGCATAATCCAATGCAACTTTGGCCGCCTTTCCTATCAAAGCAGCCGTTGTCGAGCTTTCGGCAGCTTTTCCCGTTGCTGCAAGTATTTAGTCTTTGGAGCAAATCGAGTGTTAGCTACCTTGACTCACTTGCAATTGGGAAGCCCTTGGCCACAAGGAGGGTATTCGCTATTCAAACCTGTAGGCGAACCAGCCTGTCCTCCATTCGCTGGGCAGACCTGATGTCATATAAGCGATACGGTCAAACAATGTTCCGCAAGTGAACACATACCGAGAGACTGATTTTACACTGCTGATTCCGATTTGCCCAACAAGCTATCGCAGCTTGATTCTTGCACTCACACTGGGCAGGGTCAGCACTTGCGGATGTATTCGACGACTTAGCTTACCCAAGAATTAGAACACGGTGGCGGTTGGAAGTTGCGCGCGCATTCACAGTCTCGCGCTGCTCCAGCCTGAGCTGAAGCTAGGCCGGCCGCTCCTAATCCAATCGCTCCTAATGTCAGTCCGCCGAGTGCAAGTGGGATTATAGCTTGCAGCTGAGGATCAGCAACAGGCTCGGGTTTTGCTTCTGGAGTCGAGAAGACGAGCGCAGGTAGAACAAAGAAAAGAGCGTGTGACTTCATTTTGCCAAAGACTGTCCCAAAAGGGAGGACGCAATGCGGGGAAGTAGTTCAAGTATTCGTGCGGTCGTACCGTTCACTCCTAGCGTCCTAGATCTACTGAGCGAGTGTCAAAATCCAAATACCTAAATTTGGGCCTCACATCTTCTATATTGAATATGCTTGATCGAATCGCTGTATCTGTGCATAAGGATGACAGCTGGTCGGAAATCTTGAAGGATATTGTAACCCGGGCCATGTGTAGTGAAGCTCGAAGCGTGGAAAATCGCGAGGACTTCGCCCCTTGCATGGTAGCAATGAAAGTTTTACCTGATGTCCGCGGAATTTAATTGGTAGCAAACAGCGAGACTACATGAAAGGGGTCGGACGAGGCTCCATAGGAACAGGTGTGGTTTGTGATCAATAGCTTTTTCATCAAAGTAAAGGACACGCTGGAATGAATTGATGGTCCGTCGTTTGTCTAACCCTGTTGGGACAATCTTTCGATCCAATTACGATGGGCGTCCAGGAAAGTAGTTCGTGAACTCTGATGAGTGCTGCTGGGTAATTCCCTCGACGATATGGGAAGTGGATCCGGAAGCAAGAAGATCATAGAGCGGAGCGAAGAAGTCGTTTGGACCATCGTGCGCCAACTGATCTACGACAACCTGAAGCCCGGATTGAACGCTATTAGCGAGAGTGGAGGATGTGAGACACTATCAAGTCAGAAACGGTGGTCAAGGTCGTTGCACAAACTGTTACCCCATTATTGAATCACTCTAGAGAGCCTGTGGCGGAGAGAAGGTACAACAGATGACCAAATCAACTTGCGCCCTGCTGGTAGTCGTGCCGTGGAAGACTGCGAAATGATGGTGTCTCAAATATCGACTTCGGTCCGCATAAGATCGGAGGAGTCAGGATGCCGACAGCCATCTCCATTGCGCTGGTCGTTTTCAGAGTTTTGCTCGCTACGGACATGGGATCCGGGAATCCGGGGACGATGTACTGCACTGTGGTAGTTCATCAACAGCTTGGTACTCCTGAGGACCTGGGAGAAACGGTACTCAGCTCTGGTTTGCTAGGCTTGTAGCTTACCAAAAAGCTTGATTGCTACGGATTGAAAGGCCGGAGGTACCGCATCGAAGATCCCGCATCCTGCCAGGGAATACTGTGTACTGTGTATATAGACTGTGTAGAGATTAACATAGTAATTATATCTGCTAGATGAAGAATGGATGATAGTTGTGCCAAGTACCACAGTAGAACTACCGAGGTAAGCACGGGAGCATGCCAGTGGCAGCACGGGAGCACGCGTGCACGGCTCAAATTGGTTAGTCATCGTCCGGCATGGTTAGGACTCAGGAGTGCACAGCACTGTGTACTATGTAAGGTACGTGTTCATGCGCCTCAGATTCATCTCGGGTCTTAACCTTCAACAATATCAATATTGGATCCCCGGGATTGGAAAGCTCTCCATCTCGCGACATGGATGATTGGTGTGCACAGTTTTACGCTCCCTTGAAGCAGGCACAAACTTGGCTATGACCGAACCGCAGAAGACAACAGTGATAGTCATAGAGTCTACTGGTAGTAATTCGCTGAGCAGCACCGCGCGCTGTATTGCATCCTTCTACTGATCATTCCTCCGATCCCTCGTCCATCGTGCCAAAATACTGCTCTACCATTTCATCAGACGGCCAACCACCCCACTCAGGAACACTTTCGATCTGCTCTTTAACCAAAGCGATCAGTTCCTCGCTAGCGCCCTCAATATCTCTTTCTCCCACAATCGTCATTCGCACATCACGCCCAGGCGATTCAAGCAAAGCTCTTACGGCGACTATGCACTTCTTAAGCTTGTTCAACCCGTTCAGCTTACGCGCCGTTCCTTTGGCAATATCTTCCTTGGCACCAACCATCCATTTCACCAAACTGTACATTCCCTCAAAGTCGCTGAAGAGGCCTAGAGCTCGCACGTAGGCATGGAGGATAGCTATATCAGGAATGGCCAGATGAGTGGGGGAAGACACAGATGTGGAGCCTTGTAACCATGACTTGAGTAGCCTTTTTGTTTTGAACGTAAAATCTCGACCATTCACAATGTTTGTGAAAAGATTTCGGAGGTGTTGTGGACAAGCCTTGGACTGGTAGTTTGCAACAGATGCTAATCGCAGCCCATTGCGGAACTTTCGTGAGATTCGAAGACGATCGATTGGATCTTCAGGGTCCCACTTCAGAGCGTAGTGTGCAGGTGCTGCATGTTGGGCAATCTTGCAAAGGCTCTTGAACATCTCCAGATCAATAACCAGGCCCGATTCCCTCAACGACGCAACAACATGTTGGGAAAGGACTAGTGCGATCAAAGGGTGTGATGCATCTGCCTTCCATGAAAAGTCCATGCTCAGGCGTTCCATAGTTTCCGCACGTTCAAGGGCACTCAATAAATGCAGCCAGCCTCTACGACTAGGCGTCTTGTACGCTTTAAGCAGAAGATAAGCATGGATGAACGGATGCCCGGTATGAACGGCCCAGTATTTAGACGTGCCAGGTAATGTTTTTATTGGGAAAGACTTGACATTGGTGATGCGCAACAGAGAAGACGTGTCAGCATTAGGAAACTTGCACAAAAGACCGACGAAAGAGGTAATAGCAGTTGCCGAGAGTGGCGGAAGGTCGGTTCGCAAAGGTGGTTCGTGTGGCCCTGGGTGCTCGGAGAAGGGCCTATCCGAAGTTGACTCGTCTTTTATCAAAGGCGGAGTGCCATCGGTGTTTGCAGCCCATATTTTGAGCCCGAAAGAGAACGTGGGTGAGTGCGCCATCAGAAATTGAAGTTGTGGTGTTGTGAGTGCAATGCCATCGCTAATCATCTGATCGAACAACGATGCCAAGGAAGCAGGCTCTGATGGGATGTAGATCGCGTCGGTAGGGTCTTCTGGGGCTGGCAAAGTTTCCCGCCCGTCACCAGGAAGCGCGCTTTCGGTGTCATTGAACCAGTCGCTTGAGAGGCATGGGCTGTCATAAAATCCTGTCTTCTGAAGCGAATCAAGTCGGAGGCGGTCGTAAATGATCTTTTTGAACATGGCGTGATAGACGAGGCGATGTGTTTTGGTCCCGTATTCTTTGCACCTCAAGAAACATGCCCAAGCTTCGGGCAGTGTTCGGGTCGAAGTGATCATTGCTGCCCACATCTGGGCACTCCCGTG
Source organism: Venturia pyrina ICMP 11032 (assembly GCA_000738655.1). Classification (NCBI taxonomy): domain Eukaryota; kingdom Fungi; phylum Ascomycota; class Dothideomycetes; order Venturiales; family Venturiaceae; genus Venturia; species Venturia pyrina. The sequence goes on along the minus strand of JEMP01000192.1, from coordinate 3,534 downwards.
AGCCTTCCCTGTAATGATTTCACGAGTCTGTATTGTCGGACTACCGTCGATATGGAAGCCGGACATGACTTTCATGGCGCGGTCGATATTTTTCAAAGGGTAGCCGTACTGTTGCATATAGTCAAGGGCTCGACCGGCGCGCGACTTGCCATATTCCGCTCCTTTGGAATCGTCTAATCTCGTTTGCGATCTTCTAAAGGGGGGCCATGATGGCGCTTTCAGTCGAGCCCAGTCCCGCTCTTGGGGGGTCTTTTCCAATCTCAGCAGCACCGAAGTCACTGCATTGTGCCCAAGCCTGGTCGCTGGAAGAAACAGTCGAGCCATTGCACGGAGGAGGTCGAATTGCGCCCTTTGCTGGTAGGACGCGGAGTCCATGGTTTTTAAAGAAGTTGGCAATGATATCAGATGCAGGGCAACATTGCATTGTCCCGTACAGAACTGTCTGCCGCTTGGAGTAGCTTTGATCTGCATACATGAGGGAAGGTAATGGTCGATTATAATTGAGGTTATGGGAACCATCGCAGCCGGCCACACCTTGCGAGCATGGCGCAGAAGCCGGATGAACAACAAGAAGATGGGCGAAAGGTCTAGAGATCCAAGTCTACGATTATGTAGTTCTTCTGGTTGCTCTGAATGCGTTGAGCTTCGGTATTGAATATACTCCATGGTGTAATGTAGGAGTATTCGCAGCGCATCTGCTGCAATGAATCGCCTCCGAAGTGAAAAATTGAGAACGAACAGTGGAGGTCGCGCAGTGCCTTGGATCTCGAAGCCGGCGAGGTTGGCAGCTTCGGTGGCCAAAGAGTAAGCAGCATGGAAACTGTCCCTCTCGGTAAGGATAGTCGACCACAGTAGGACGTCATGGGTCGTGAAGCCTTCTTGCATGATATGGTCGTTTTCTTCTTGTGATAACGGGGGTATGAATCGATCAACGCTCTTCTTCGATACGAGCTTCGAGCCTTCCAGGGCGCCTATGGTGCCGAATCCTTCTTCCCCTTCCTCCTCCAACCCGGGTCTGGATTCCTCAATCTGCCAACGTATGAACTTTGCAGTGACAGATTGTAGTGATATAGCAGTGTCTCTTTGTATTTCCTGGTCTAGAGCAAAGGTATCTTGTATAGGCTCGCTGTCCCATGCACTCTTCCATCTTGCTGTGGGGTCAAATCTGCCATCTGCACGAACAGGCTCCATGAGATGGCCCTTTCCGACAAGTTGCAGTGCTCGAATAAGGTGTACCGAGGGGCTCGGTCGTTCTCGTTTCGCGATGTCTATCTGGTCAAACTTGAAATTGCCTTTTGCGTACTGCCTCAATCTGTCGTATTTCTGCCTCTTGATTTTGACCTCGCACCCCGAAGACAACCCATTTGCCACATCTGAGAGAGCATCTCGCTCTTCTTCGCCATCATTGACTTGTTCTTCTGCTGGAGAGGCTTGATTGATGATGTTGCTGTCCGCCTCTTTCAACCTCAACCTAGCATGATGCTTACGCAATCCATACGGAGATCTGACATGTCGCGGGCTCAACTTGATCAATTTAAGGACGAGAGGCTTCTCCCCAGCATCCAAGGCAGCCGGCGAGGAGAAGAAGTGCTGAGTGTCGTGTCAGCATAGGGACGTGCTGTGTGCAAGCGATACTTACTCGATTGCATTGGCGTATACTCGGTCGGCCAATTGAGCCAGCATAGGTATTGAATGAGCGAGCAAAGCCATGCATGCATCAGATTGTGCGCGACCTGCCAAAGGACTGTAGAGGTGAAGGAACGGGCGTAAAGAAAGACGCGACGAGAAATCGCTTGGTAGTAAAACTTCCAGGTTGAAGCTCGAAACGACACAGCTAGTTAGTCACGTGTTACCTACCCGTCTCAAATTACCACTACTAACTGTATCTCCTTGTATCATCAAAATTCGAAATTTGAGATAATTCACCTGCCAGGTGCTTTGAGAGGCAGACTTATATCTCAGAGCGCTCTGTTGTAAAGAATCTGGATCACAATACATGGCTCTTGAAAGTATGTGGGCATTCCCACTACCTACATGAGTATTTGTAGGTCTTACTACTAGTATCCAGACACCTCGAATCAATCACATGAAAGCCTTGTCGACCTGCTTCTGGATATAATCTTTAAGAGACACAGGCTTCCTCAAGCCCGCCTTCTCCACGAGAGCAATAGACTTGTCCAGTGTCAGGAATCTACCACGTGATCGCTAAACGCACACGTATTATTATATAGAGAACACTCGCTAAGATCCTAAAGATCTCTAGCGATTATCTTATTAAATAAAATATACGTTCTAATCTAACTTTAAATCTACTCTTCTTAATATTATAATCGCTCTTAGTACCTTAAAGAGACGAGACGAATAAAACGATACTAAAATAGCTTAGGTTAGACCTTAGAGCGCTCGAGACGACTCGTCTACGGATAGAGGTAGTCTAAGAGGCCCCTTTAGCCCTCCGGGATATNGGTTAGACCTTAGAGCGCTCGAGACGACTCGTCTACGGATAGAGGTAGTCTAAGAGGCCCCTTTAGCCCTCCGGGATATACCCTATTTATAGGAGAGTATATCTCGGAAGTCCTTAATAATAGCGATAATAAAAGCGCTAGTCGTAGTACTCTTATAGTAGATATAGAGATATAAACTATTAAGACCTTATGTTAAGGGAAGACCTTAGTGAGCACTAAAGGTAATATTGTAGATAAAGCTAAGTTAACTAGAGAATATAAAGAGGCGGAAAGCGTCCTCCTTATAGTCCTCTCCGGGGACCGTACTCTTTAACCCGGTCTCCTTTCTTTAGACCTAAGGGTACTAGCCCCTAATATTACCCCCGTACTACCCTCTAGTTCTTTATCGTACGCCCCGGCGGCTGGGGAAAAACGACCGCTCTTAATACTACTTTACTAGGCGTCTTACCTTCTCCTCTTTCCTTATCTATTAGTATCCTATATACTAACTACGAGAACCGACCTCTTCCGCC
>JEMP01000191.1:1647-12714 GCA_000738655.1 Venturia pyrina ICMP 11032 | reverse complement strand
ATTTAGGGAGGATATACGGTTGAACCCGACCCCCAATCGGGGCGGGTTAGAGACCCTAAAACCCGCCCTAACCCGCCCCGTTGGGGACCCTACTTACTATATAGTTGGTATCTCTTTACCCTTTTCTCCTAATAGATATCGTAGCTCCTTACGTACTCTATAACGTTGCTATCTATACTATACTAATAGTACTTTCGTTTTAATAACTAAGTTATACAAGAAAAGCTAAAATATTTAGTATAGAGGTTGTTATAGTAGCGTTTTAGCAGCTTATTACGTGCTACTTACACGCGAGATATAAATACCCGATTCTTAAATATAATAAGACTATTCTTAATCTTCTAGTTCTTATTCTCCTTCCTATTATCGATATAACGGCAAAGAGCCTAACCCTCTACGTAAATACGCTAACTTTTAGCAACTAATACTCTTATTAGGAGGATAGGATCCTTATACGGTAACTCTATATTAAGGGTAAGGACTACTTCTACGTCAATCGCTATCTATTTATCTACTTATCCTTATTTAATAACTAAGGTTCCTCCCTAAAGTATTATATATAATAGCTCTATACTAGTTACGCTTATCTGCGTTGTATTCTCTAAACTAGATAGAAGTATATTTCTAATATCTTTGCTTAGCTCTAAAGCTAGCTTCTTTACTAGTATTAGTATTATCTAGTTTATAGCCCTTAGGCTGTTATTGTAGTCCGTACGCCTTAATAGTATATTAGTAGGGTTTGTCTTACCCGCCTAATATATAATAATGAAATTATAAGTAGATAGTATTATTACCTATCTAGCCTATCTGCTATTCAACTACTTCACTTTAGCGAAACCCGTAAGATTTCAATGATTAGTTAAAACCTTAATTGAATTCTTACTACCCTTAAGGAAGTATCGCCAGTATTTAAACGCCGCTACGATAGTCAGGAGCTCTTAGTTATAAGTCTTATAATTATATTTAGCGTCGACTAGCTTACGAGACTAGTACGCTATAGGTTACTAATACCTATTCTCCTTATTTAACTTTAAGAGAATAGCGGTAATAGTAAATACTAACGTATTAGTTTTTACCCTTATCCTTCTTCTTGGATTAAAATATATTAGTATTAGAGCTATTGTAAAAGATATAATCAGCTTATAGTATACAGCCTTAGCGTTATCTAGCTATAGAAATAGACTAGCCTTTTTCCTATTTTTACTCCCCTTAAGTAGTACCGCTAGGGGTAGCGTAATCTTAGAGTAGGCTTCTATAAACCGATAGTAAAAATTACAAAAGTCTAAAGATAATTAAAGCCCTATAAAGGTTAAAGGTACTAGCTACATAGTAATTATTCTAACCTTACAAGGATCTATTAAGACTTCTTTAGTACTTATAATAAACCCTAGGAACTCTACCTCTAAGTAGAAAAACCTATATTTCTTTAAGTTATAGTATAGGTCGAAAGATACTAGTCTATTAATTACCTATTATACGTGTTATATATACTCCTGGCGTGTCCGTAAGTATATTATAATATTATTAAGGTATACTATATAGACTATATTAACTAACTTACGTGGAGCCTTACTTATATACGTCTAAAAGGTCATAAGCGTATTTGCTAAGCTAAAAGGTGTTACTAAGTACTTAAAGTAGCTATATTACGTATAAAACGCCGTCTTCTACTTATCGCCTTAACGGATACGAATACGGTAGTATATATTCTTAAGATCTAACTTTATAAAGTATAAGTAGCCCTAGAGCCTATGAAGGATCTCTAAGATTTAAGGAAGTAGATATCGGTTCTTAATAGTAACCGTATTTAACATACGGTAATCGACGCACAAGTATAAGCTACTATCTAGTCTAGGTATAAAGAGGATAGGAGAGCTAGCTATACTAGTACTATCCCCAATCTAACTTTTTACTATTACTTCGATAATATATTAATATAAGATATCTAGTTCTTTAGCTTATAAAGGATAAATTAAGCTATAAGGTAGAGGAGCCGTTATCTTAATTATATACTCTACGCCTTTATTAGGTAAGCTGATTATACCTAATTTACTAAAAGCTACCGCTAGATCTAAGAATTCAGGCAGAGTTATTATTAGGTTTATTATAGGCTCTTTACCGTTGTCTTTATCTAGCAGCGTATATATAATAAATAAGTAAGAACTATCCTTCGCTTCTTCTTCAATATCTTCCTATATGAATAGGGGGAGTATAGCTATAGCGGAGGACGTATCCTCCTTACTCTAGAAACGCTAGGTAAGATCCGCCGTATTATATATAATCTTCTACTTATATAGGGTAGGTATACTAAGTACTATATAGAGGTAGACTAATATAGTTAATTATATACGCTACGTGTTCTCCCTATCTACGAGTTTTATATAAATCAACTACCTCCTAGGTAAATTGATATATACTAGTTCTTTTAGTCCGCGGGCTTTACTCCTTTTAAAATAAGTGTTTTAAACTTCTAGGGTTAGTTAGCCTCCGGCTGCGTCTAGATAAACGATCTTTCTTATCCTAGAATAGCCTTGCAAGGAAGAATAGTAAGAAAGAGGTTTATAATATTTAACTTCTTGCGAGTATACGTATTTCTTATTCATATCACGTAACGCTACTCCGTACTAATTATAATATTCCAGCCTCCTATTATATACGTACGGACAATATTTATAAAGGTANTCCTGGCGTGTCCGTAAGTATATTATAATATTATTAAGGTATACTATATAGACTATATTAACTAACTTACGTGGAGCCTTACTTATATACGTCTAAAAGGTCATAAGCGTATTTGCTAAGCTAAAAGGTGTTACTAAGTACTTAAAGTAGCTATATTACGTATAAAACGCCGTCTTCTACTTATCGCCTTAACGGATACGAATACGGTAGTATATATTCTTAAGATCTAACTTTATAAAGTATAAGTAGCCCTAGAGCCTATGAAGGATCTCTAAGATTTAAGGAAGTAGATATCGGTTCTTAATAGTAACCGTATTTAACATACGGTAATCGACGCACAAGTATAAGCTACTATCTAGTCTAGGTATAAAGAGGATAGGAGAGCTAGCTATACTAGTACTATCCCCAATCTAACTTTTTACTATTACTTCGATAATATATTAATATAAGATATCTAGTTCTTTAGCTTATAAAGGATAAATTAAGCTATAAGGTAGAGGAGCCGTTATCTTAATTATATACTCTACGCCTTTATTAGGTAAGCTGATTATACCTAATTTACTAAAAGCTACCGCTAGATCTAAGAATTCAGGCAGAGTTATTATTAGGTTTATTATAGGCTCTTTACCGTTGTCTTTATCTAGCAGCGTATATATAATAAATAAGTAAGAACTATCCTTCGCTTCTTCTTCAATATCTTCCTATATGAATAGGGGGAGTATAGCTATAGCGGAGGACGTATCCTCCTTACTCTAGAAACGCTAGGTAAGATCCGCCGTATTATATATAATCTTCTACTTATATAGGGTAGGTATACTAAGTACTATATAGAGGTAGACTAATATAGTTAATTATATACGCTACGTGTTCTCCCTATCTACGAGTTTTATATAAATCAACTACCTCCTAGGTAAATTGATATATACTAGTTCTTTTAGTCCGCGGGCTTTACTCCTTTTAAAATAAGTCTTTAAAACTTCTAGGTTAGTTAGGCTCCAGCTGCGTCTAATAAACGATCTTTCTTATCCTAAATAGCCTCATAAGGAAGAATAGTAAGAAAGAGGTTTATAATATTTAACTTCTTGCGAGTATACGTATTTCTTATTCATATCACGTAACGCTACTCCGTACTAATTATAATATTCCAGCCTCCTATTATATACGTACGGACAATATTTATAAAGGTAAGGATACGTACGATAAGTATTAGGTAGGCCTTAGTCCTTTTAAAGGCTATTATATACTTATAGGCAAGGCGGAGGGTGCGTATAGTAATTACCTTTAGGGCGGATATTAGGAGCGCTATAATAAGTAGTAAAGTAGTAAGTTTATAACCTTTATAAGCTCTCGCGTTCTCTCGCAGCTAATACGCTTTTAGTTCTAGTATATAAGGTACTAAAGAAGAAGCTTATATTAGCTTAGGTACTAATAGAAGCTAATACGGACGACCGCCTTAATAAGCGTATATTAGGTATATAATAAGGAAAGGATCGCGTAACCTTACGTATTATAGAGCGTAATATTATCGACTCTCTACGCGTACAGGTAGTTATTAATCGACGTGATAATATAATAGACGTAAGTATCCTTCTTATATAGACCTAGATCCTTATTAAAGCAGCTACTCGCGTAAACTAGCGCGTACGCGTAATTCGCTAGTATAGTAGCTGTAATACTACGGTTAGTACGGGCGTAATTAGCCCTTAATCTAGTTATAATAACGACGTTGCGAACGATCCTAATATTATTAAAATTCCTNATCTTCTAGTTCTTATTCTCCTTCCTATTATCGATATAACGGCAAAGAGCCTAACCCTCTACGTAAATACGCTAACTTTTAGCAACTAATACTCTTATTAGGAGGATAGGATCCTTATACGGTAACTCTATATTAAGGGTAAGGACTACTTCTACGTCAATCGCTATCTATTTATCTACTTATCCTTATTTAATAACTAAGGTACCTTCCTATAGTATTATATATAATAGCTCTATACTAGTTACGCTTATCTGCGTTGTATTCTCTAAACTAGATAGAAGTATATTTCTAATATCTTTGCTTAGCTCTAAAGCTAGCTTCTTTACTAGTATTAGTATTATCTAGTTTATAGCCCTTAGGCTGTTATTGTAGTCCGTACGCCTTAATAGTATATTAGTAGGGTTTGTCTTACCCGCCTAATATATAATAATGAAATTATAAGTAGATAGTATTATTACCTATCTAGCCTATCTGCTATTCAACTACTTCACTTTAGCGAAACCCGTAAGATTTCAATGATTAGTTAAAACCTTAATTGAATTCTTACTACCCTTAAGGAAGTATCGCCAGTATTTAAACGCCGCTACGATAGTCAGGAGCTCTTAGTTATAAGTCTTATAATTATATTTAGCGTCGACTAGCTTACGAGACTAGTACGCTATAGGTTACTAATACCTATTCTCCTTATTTAACTTTAAGAGAATAGCGGTAATAGTAAATACTAACGTATTAGTTTTTACCCTTATCCTTCTTCTTGGATTAAAATATATTAGTATTAGAGCTATTGTAAAAGATATAATCAGCTTATAGTATACAGCCTTAGCGTTATCTAGCTATAGAAATAGACTAGCCTTTTTCCTATTTTTACTCCCCTTAAGTAGTACCGCTAGGGGTAGCGTAATCTTAGAGTAGGCTTCTATAAACCGATAGTAAAAATTACAAAAGTCTAAAGATAATTAAAGCCCTATAAAGGTTAAAGGTACTAGCTACATAGTAATTATTCTAACCTTACAAGGATCTATTAAGACTTCTTTAGTACTTATAATAAACCCTAGGAACTCTACCTCTAAGTAGAAAAACCTATATTTCTTTAAGTTATAGTATAGGTCGAAAGATACTAGTCTATTAATTACCTATTATACGTGTTATATATACTCCTGGCGTGTCCGTAAGTATATTATAATATTATTAAGGTATACTATATAGACTATATTAACTAACTTACGTGGAGCCTTACTTATATACGTCTAAAAGGTCATAAGCGTATTTGCTAAGCTAAAAGGTGTTACTAAGTACTTAAAGTAGCTATATTACGTATAAAACGCCGTCTTCTACTTATCGCCTTAACGGATACGAATACGGTAGTATATATTCTTAAGATCTAACTTTATAAAGTATAAGTAGCCCTAGAGCCTATGAAGGATCTCTAAGATTTAAGGAAGTAGATATCGGTTCTTAATAGTAACCGTATTTAACATACGGTAATCGACGCACAAGTATAAGCTACTATCTAGTCTAGGTATAAAGAGGATAGGAGAGCTAGCTATACTAGTACTATCCCCAATCTAACTTTTTACTATTACTTCGATAATATATTAATATAAGATATCTAGTTCTTTAGCTTATAAAGGATAAATTAAGCTATAAGGTAGAGGAGCCGTTATCTTAATTATATACTCTACGCCTTTATTAGGTAAGCTGATTATACCTAATTTACTAAAAGCTACCGCTAGATCTAAGAATTCAGGCAGAGTTATTATTAGGTTTATTATAGGCTCTTTACCGTTGTCTTTATCTAGCAGCGTATATATAATAAATAAGTAAGAACTATCCTTCGCTTCTTCTTCAATATCTTCCTATATGAATAGGGGNGCACCTAAGGAGGATAATAATACGGATAATACGGACAAAGATATAGATAAAGATAAGCACGAAGATAAGGACGAAGAGGACCTTATAGAGCGTACTAACTAGTAGTTACTCTCTAGCTAGGGTAGTACTAGTAATGATAACAATAAGGAGGAATTTAAGGGCTTTAATTAAGAAATCTTACAAGATACTACAAGTACTTCTACGATAATACGTCGTAATACGGATAAGTATTAACTATTTATTTATCCTTAGATAGGATTTAGCTTCTTTATTTTCTTTATACTCCTTTTAATTAGAAGTTTTAGCAAACTCTTTAATACAGGTAGCTATAAATGTATATCGATATTTACGTAGGTTATTAGTACTCTATTTTAAGTACTTAACACCTTTATAAAAGAAGTTATAGGAGGAGTTTCATTAATTTTACGTCTAACTATAGTTAGAAAAAAATATACTATAATTTACTTTTAAATAATAAACAAGTACACTTTAATAGTAATATCTTATTACTATCTAACTATTTTAACTCTACTTTCGTAGTCAAGCCTCTAGCTAGACTATATTCTTAAGTCGTCCTATCCTTATATCCTCCTCGCTGAAGAAAATAGTACAAATACTATCTATAGATATTACGCGGCTAAGCGTAATATATAACTAACGATATAAATACCTAATTATCCAGAAGTAACCCTACGCTCGAGAGACTCTAACCCTATAACTTATTAATAGTTATAGTAAATACAAGGCGTACGGGAAATACTCTTCCTATAAAACTAAGGCTATCTATAATTACGTTATTATAATTTATTAGGATACGTAGAATCAAAACCGGTTTACTATAATACGTACTACCTAGAATTGTATAATAAAGAATAAGTGAATCTATTTAAGTAATTAATAGACGTATACTATTAAAGAGTGTTGGTATGCTTACCAAGATACCTAAAGGCTGGTAGGTAGGTATTGACGTCAATAGTAAGGAAAGAAAGACTGTAAAGGAAATAGACTGAGATTGGATAACTGTTACTTGATTCTTGTTACCTGCAAGCCAGCTTGCAGGTATACAACTATCTAGATTGCCACGTGATTGTGGCGAGTATATGGCCGTGGGTTAGGGTAAGCCTACCACAGCCATATCCTCCCCAAATACCACGTATCATGTTTGCCATTATNATTAAGCTATATCTATATCGTATCTGTTTACTCTGTTCTAGTATAGTCACAAATTTTAAAGTTCCTTGTACTAGCTATATAGGATTGCGGCCTAAGGCATCTATATTCTAGCCTATATAGCGTACTAGCTACTATATAGAATTAAGCTATATCTATATTATAGCCTAAGGCTAACGCCTAAGGCTAGCGTAGCTATACTTACTACGCCCTAGTAGGGCAAGGCGGCTACGTACGTTATATAACATAGAGGCTATATAATATAATTAATTATCAAAGTTTTTTAAAACTCTTCCCTTCTTACCTAGCTACAACACCTCAAGAGTTGAAAATCTTAGTATTAAAAATTATAAAAGCGGTATGCGTACCTTCGCAGTTTTATAGACGCTCTATAAAGGCGAAATCAAAAAATATAATAACTAAAATCTCTAAGTTTACGTAGGATCTTTCTATATATTAAAAAAAAAGATATGTTTATAAACTGGATAAATATCCTTAGTGATTTCAAATCCTTTTACTCTTGAAATCCTGATTTTACGTAGTTGTAGCCTGTGCTTTTAAGCGATACGTAGCCCTAACCTAGTATTTTCTACCTACTAAGGTATCCATATTGCAGCCTATATAGCGTACTAGCTACTACGCTTAACTAAGGTATATCCGTATCGCAGCCTAAGGTATCTATATTATAGCCTGTATAGCGTACTAGCTATACATTATAGCCTATAAAGCGCACTAGCGACTACGTAGAATTAAGCTATATCCGTATCGCAGCCGGAGGCCAGCGTAGCTATATATACTACGCCCTAGTAGGGCAAGGCGGCTGCGCCCGTCATATAACATATTTAATTATTCCCTATAATATATCTTTCTAATCCAAATAATAAGATGAATATTACTAGACTATTGAAAAATTATTTAGAGGCGAAGCTCGGCGGACTAATAGGACTAGATATTATTACGTAGGCTAAATCTCCTTAAGATACGCTTGAATAAATATCTGCTTATAGCTCCGCTTACTACCATACTTATACGTTCTTATATATCTAGATTACTCCTATACTAGCTTGTACTACTCCGCGCGATATACCTATAGCTAACGCACCTAAGGAGGATAATAATACGGATAATACGGACAAAGATATAGATAAAGATAAGCACGAAGATAAGGACGAAGAGGACCTTATAGAGCGTACTAACTAGTAGTTACTCTCTAGCTAGGGTAGTACTAGTAATGATAACAATAAGGAGGAATTTAAGGGCTTTAATTAAGAAATCTTACAAGATACTACAAGTACTTCTACGATAATACGTCGTAATACGGATAAGTATTAACTATTTATTTATCCTTAGATAGGATTTAGCTTCTTTATTTTCTTTATACTCCTTTTAATTAGAAGTTTTAGCAAACTCTTTAATACAGGTAGCTATAAATGTATATCGATATTTACGTAGGTTATTAGTACTCTATTTTAAGTACTTAACACCTTTATAAAAGAAGTTATAGGAGGAGTTTCATTAATTTTACGTCTAACTATAGTTAGAAAAAAATATACTATAATTTACTTTTAAATAATAAACAAGTACAGTATAATAGTAATATCTTATTACTATCTAACTATTTTAACTCTACTTTCGTAGTAAAGCCTCTAGCTAGACTATATTCTTAAGTCGTCCTATCCTTATATCCTCCTCGCTGAAGAAAATAGTACAAATACTATNCGTATAGTAATTACCTTTAGGGCGGATATTAGGAGCGCTATAATAAGTAGTAAAGTAGTAAGTTTATAACCTTTATAAGCTCTCGCGTTCTCTCGCAGCTAATACGCTTTTAGTTCTAGTATATAAGGTACTAAAGAAGAAGCTTATATTAGCTTAGGTACTAATAGAAGCTAATACGGACGACCGCCTTAATAAGCGTATATTAGGTATATAATAAGGAAAGGATCGCGTAACCTTACGTATTATAGAGCGTAATATTATCGACTCTCTACGCGTACAGGTAGTTATTAATCGACGTGATAATATAATAGACGTAAGTATCCTTCTTATATAGACCTAGATCCTTATTAAAGCAGCTACTCGCGTAAACTAGCGCGTACGCGTAATTCGCTAGTATAGTAGCTATAATACTACGGTTAGTACGGGCGTAATTAGCCCTTAATCTAGTTATAATAACGACGTTGCGAACGATCCTAATATTATTAAAATTCCTTAAAACTCTTCCCTTCTTACCCAGCCACAATACCTTTAAAGTCGAAAATCTTAGTATTAAAAATTGTAAAAGCGCTATACGTACCTTTATAGTCTTGTAGGCGCTCTGTAAAGGCGAAATTAAAATATATAATAACTAAAATATCTGAGTTTTCATAGGAACTTTGAATACATAAAAAAAAGATATATCTATTAACTAGATAAATGACCTTAGTAATTTGAAATTCTTTTACTCTATCCTAGTATAGTCGCAAAATTTTAATGTTCCTCGTACTAGCTATATACAGCGTACTAGCTATATATAGCGTACTAGCTATATAAAGTGTACTAGCTATATACAGCGTACTAGCTATATACAGCGTACTAGCTATATATACCGTACTAGCTACTACGTAAAATTAAGCTATATCTATATCGTATCTGTTTACTCTGTTCTAGTATAGTCACAAATTTTAAAGTTCCTTGTACTAGCTATATAGGATTGCGGCCTAAGGCATCTATATTCTAGCCTATATAGCGTACTAGCTACTATATAGAATTAAGCTATATCTATATTATAGCCTAAGGCTAACGCCTAAGGCTAGCGTAGCTATACTTACTACGCCCTAGTAGGGCAAGGCGGCTACGTACGTTATATAACATAGAGGCTATATAATATAATTAATTATCAAAGTTTTTTAAAACTCTTCCCTTCTTACCTAGCTACAACACCAAGAATTGAAAATCTTAGTATTAAAAATTATAAAAGCGGTATGCGTACCTTCGCAGTTTTATAGACGCTCTATAAAGGCGAAATCAAAAAATATAATAACTAAAATCAGGATCTTTCTATATATTAAAAAAAAAGATATGTTTATAAACTGGATAAATATCCTTAGTGATTTCAAATCCTTTTACTCTTGAAATCCTGATTTTACGTAGTTGTAGCCTGTGCTTTTAAGCGATACGTAGCCCTATACCCTTCCCTGGCAACCTTCTCCAAGCTCTTTCCATCTTTACGAGTAAGAAATGCGCCATGCACTCCCAATTGCAGCCATTCTGATGTCCAAATTCTTGCGATCAAATGCTAACAACCTTGCCACAGTGTCTGGAACTCCTGGAAATTCTGGCGACAAGAGATCGTCTCCTATCAACAGTTCATCACCTGTAAGTAATAGTATACCAAGTACAAACCGAGTTCGTCGTCTTCCTGGTCAACCTTCTGGTCCTCCTGGTATTTGGAGGCTCAAATGCCCCTGCCAAGTAAGTCATTTTCGATTGATCTTTTGGCTGCAAACTAAAGGGCATGCAGTGCTGGAAATCCTCGTGGTCCTTCTGGACAGAATCCTCCCTCTGGGCCCAGATCCCCAGCGCAAACTGGTCCAGATCCAGAA
>JEMP01000190.1:2917-17908 GCA_000738655.1 Venturia pyrina ICMP 11032 | reverse complement strand
CATTCAATTCCTCACATTCTTTGAGATCTCCATTTCCATCATACATCCCCAAACCCTCGAGGTTCGACCCAGATGGGTTGGGTACCACGGATGACGTGAACTTGGATGTTATGGTGGGCGCGATTCAAAATGGCGAATCCCATGTTGAGATCAGAAGATATCTCAGCCATTTCAAGAAGGAGCTGATCCGAAAAAGAATACATGCGTGGGTGAAGGAATTTCCTGCAATCTTCTACGCTGTCCAGACCAACGACCAAAAAATGATTCGGCTCATAGCTAAAGTTGGAGGCGATGTTGATGCGTGCCATGGCCTCAGCAAGATTCCATTATTGGGATTCACAATCTTAAGTGGAAACGCGACAGACAAAGATACTACGCCAGCAGTTATCACCCTCCTTGCACTAGGTGCTTCCGCTCAAGTTTTCCCGAAATCTTTCTACTCGCCTTATAGTCATGACATGCCACCGGAGGGCCCTACCGATGAACATCTACAAGATTTGAACGACGAAAACAAGAGATGGTGCAAGACAATGCAAGCAAAGGTAGCAGCTGCATTGAATTTGTCGCAGAGATACTATCTGGACAAATCAACCAAGATGATCAAGCCTTCCGTCCGCGAACTTCAGCTCACCGGCCGGCGAAACGCCACTGCTCTGCTCGGTATCCCTTATCTACTCGTCGGACAAAATGCTGCTGCTACACTATTAAAAGATCACTTGTTAGCGCACATGTTGGAAGACAGGGAAAAGAAAGCCCCGAAACCTCTTGTTCTCGTGTTTGCTGGACCTAGCGGCCATGGCAAAACTGAATTAGCTACGCAGCTGGGACAGCTCCTGGCGATGGAACTTCTGGTTGTGGATTGCACTTCGATGGATCACGAAAGAGACTTGTTTGGAGGCAGGAGACCATAGAGTAGGTGGAAAGAAGGCGCTAAGCTCAATAACTTTCTTGCCAAGAACGACGGAAAGAGCAGTATAGTCTTCCTTGATGAGTTTGAGAAGACATCAGAAGGGGTTCACAACGCCCTGTTAAAGCCATTCGATGAAGGTATGCTATCAATGTCACCAGCCATTAACACGGTCATGTAGATTTGAAGGCTATCGGCAACGACTTTTGGACTTTCACTGACTACAATCCAGGGAAGTATGAGGATAGACGAACAACTGGGACTATGATCGATACATCGCGCACGATATGGATCATTGCTACCAACGCCGTCGATAAGCAGATTATGCAATTTTGGGACAGGCATCAAGCCGCTCTCTCTAACGATAAATGTAATCCAGAGGGACCGCAGCTCATCAAAAAGCTGTGCCTTGAAATTCGTAAAGAGTTTAAACAAAGACTGAAGGTATATCCTAGTAATTACATCGCTGACGATGTAGCTAATCAAATACACAGTTTGTTATAACAGGTCGCATTAATGGCTATATTCCATTCTTACCATGTTCAGAGCCCGAGCAGGCCGTTGGTGTTCATAAATACCTTTTGGAGCTTATAAAGAAATTGAGAAAACGGGTTAATCTAGCCCCGGGTGAGGCCGAACGTATGCTTGGTGATGTGCGGCTCCACATTCAACGCGACGCCACAGTGAGTGCCCTCGTCGCTGAAGACAACTATGATCGAGATCTGGGCTTCCGCAGCCTGAAGAATGCTGTCAACGACGAGGTGGAACGGGAGGTGATCAGGAAGTACCTCCAAAAGCCGCCACTCATCGCTGAGGACAAGAAACCGATGGTGTACTTTCTTGGGGAGAGTGATGGTTTGCTGACCATTACAGAAAAGTTAGAGGTTTTTAAGTAGTTTGCCATTGGGAAATTTGGCTGTTCTGTACTATTTTTGAAGCTATTGGAGGCATTTTTACCTTGTATTGAACAACAGCCGGGTGAATATGTCAAGTCTTACTAGCTAAAGTCGTTGCATTCAGCGTAATTATTTCATTAATCTGTATATTGAAAAAAGGGTCTTCGCTCCAACATCCATCTTTGCACATAATGAAGCAGACCAATGATTGGCTTCAGTGCTTGACTTTCAGTAGTACAGTGATTTCGGAAATTTCTATTGTCGTTTTTCTTCCACCTGATAGAACTACTACGAAGAGGGGAATTTAAAATGCCGCGAGGTCATTACCATTTAATTCTGATCAATGAAATTGAGTATATAGTTGACTCCAACCATCTGAAAAATGATAATTGCTTTAAGACTGCACGTGCTCTTTGATAGAGCCATAGTTCTACTAAGAGGCAGCAACCTTCCGGTGGATATCTTCCCGCCCGTCTTCTCTTCCACCTCCTCTCTACTTCATCACCTTTGCCTTTCTAGAACACTAATATTATCGCATTTGGATATTTAGCAATGGCGAACAAGTTTTATGGTGCTGAAAAGATGGTTATCAAAAACGCCGTACCGCGATTTGGTCTTTCCGGCTCTTTGTCTGTCTTTGCTCTTCAACATCATTCTTCTTGGACATTGAGCTTTGAAACCACCGACCGCTTCTCGCTATCCCTTTGCTAGGAAGCTAACTGCACGATAGATTATGGAGACGAACTTCCACGCTTGGTACCAAGAGATCATCACCCGAACCTCACTGTTTGTCGGCATCTCGATTGGAAACGATTGATGCTCGGGGTCAAGCACCTACAGAGGACAGCTCACTTGCATTATGGAATTACTCGATCAAGTCAACAAAACAAACTAGCCATCGTCTACAAAGAGCCATGCGACAATAGACTTCCTCATTTGGATCCACAACACAGCACAGAAGCAGGCTATTGTCTCACTTTATTGTGTGTTGACAATAACACTTATGGTTCCACATTTTTTGTCCACATATTCGTGGTGAAGATAGTGCTCGATTCAGGCAATATATTGAGATATCTCTCCTAAAGGGAGCAACATCATTTTCAAATTGACAGTACGTAGCAGTCACCATGCCTTTCGACTTCCAAAAATCGTCCCAGGACACCGCAACCCAAACCTCCCCGCCCTCGAAACCCGAACTAGCCAAACATCTTGAAGAGCCCGAGCCAATAACCCCGTTCAGATTCGGTGTCGCGTTGAAGTCTCAGCAAGATCTCGAGCCCACGAAATCTCATGACAAAATCTGGGACTTTCATTTACCACGACATGAGCTGAAAGATCTTTTACCGACCCAAACAGACGCACGTACTGTGCTTATTACGATGATGCAGAATGGAGCGTCTGCCGAGGCTGTCCAAGAATACCTGAGTCAATTTCCTAGCATCGGCCCAAACGAGATGGACCATTGTGCCAAAGGATTCCCAATCATATTCTATGCTGTGCAGACCAACAACGAGAACATGATTCGATTGATAGCCAAACATGCCAGCATCAACGCCGTTTCTGAAAAGGACCGCATCCCACTACTGACATATGCAATCATCAACAGCCAGATCATCCAGCAAGATACCTCAGCTGCAGTCATTACACTGCTTAGTCTCGGTGCTACTGCAGAAGTCTTCCCTACCGCGTTTTATTCGCCGTACAGTGTGGAATTGCCTCTTGGTGGGCCTCCCAAAGAGCAATTAACGGATCTTATGGACGATAATAAGCAGTGGTGCCAGTACTCAAGCATACGCTCCAAACTCACACAGGCTTTGAACCTCACCTACCGATACTACCTCGACAAGTCAACTAGGGTTCCGAAGCCACAGCCACGCGAGAAGCAGGTTGCTGAGCTTAAAGCCGTAACTCCCCTCCTCGGCATCCCTTACCTCATAATCGGACAGACTACAGCAGCGACAACATTGAGAAACAGCTTGCTTGTCTACATGGCGCGCAAAAAGGGTCCACGGAATAGAAAGCCTCTGGTCCTAGTTTTTGCCGGCCCAAGTGGACATGGTAAGACGGAGCTTGCGAACCAGATGTCGAGTCTCTTATCTCTCGAAACCCTGGTCATCGATTGTCCCCAGTTCTCTTCTGACACGGCATTATTTGGACCACGTCTTGGCTACCATGCTGGTGACAAGGGATCTCAGTTGAATAACTTTCTGACCAAGCACGATAACAAGAAATGTATTGTATTTCTGGATGAGTTTGAAAAGACGAGTCGAGGAGTCCATAATACGCTCTTGAAGCTATTTGACGAAGGTATGTTTTCCTTTATAGTCGTATACGCGCCACTGTGTAGCAACTGCGCTAACTTATAACCTTCCAAAGGAATGTACCAAGACCGGCGGACTCTCAAAGATATTGATGCTTCACAAGTGATCTGGATCTTAGCCACGAACGTTGCCGACGATGACATCGGAGATTTCACCGAAGAAAATTCCGCAGGACTCTTTAATGACAAAGACATTCCCAATCAATATCGCCTTATTAAGCAACTGTCTGGCGTCATCAGAGACGTGTTCAAGGCGAGATTTGGTGTAAGTAGTAGATCAAGCATCAACTTACCTTACTAACCACATTCCCACAGGCACCAATCACCGGCCGCGTCGACAAATACATCCCCTTCCTCGAATTCTCACCAGGCGAACAACTCGTCGGCGTCAACAAATACCTCCGTGATCTAGTTAAAGAATTACGCCAACCCGTTTCCTTGACACCTGGCGAAGACCAAACCGTCGTCGGAGACATAATCCTAATTATCCGAAATGACGTTGCCGTTTGCAAACTCATCGCCGACGAAAACTATGACCGTGAGCTTGGTATTCGCAGTTTGAAGACTGCAACCGCGCAGGAGGTGGAGACGGTGTTGATTATGCAGTATTTGCAGGACGAGGAGTTGATTAGAGAGAATGGGGGTACTGTGACGTATTTTCTGGAGGCGAGGAATGGGGAGCTGGTTTGTAGTATGAAGAAGCGGGGGGAGCCGATGGTGGTTGATGGGGATAGTGATGGTGAGTTCTAGGTGAGTTTTGTGGGCATGGGATTGAATAATGGATATTTGGAGAGAAGGTGGTCTATTCCCACTTAGCCTATTTGGGCGTTCGAGGTTCGCACAGTGTGAATACCTCAAGATTGTCTCGTCACCTTTCGTGACACAAAGTTGTTTGCTATCTACCTCCATTTCTCATTTGCCTTCATGATTTAAAAGGGGATACGTAAAGCGATCTCATAGGTCTCCCAAAAATTCCCCGGATATGAAAGTCAAGCTGTTGGCCTACTATTAAGCTACTAAGCGTAATTAGCTTCACTTAACGGGTACCCTATATTCCCCATCTCGTACCCGTTCAAGTACCGAGTAAGCAGAGGTTCCGTCACTTCTAAAACTAGCCTAAGTTCAAATCGAAATAACTTATATTAAGAAGAAGAAAAAAAGTCTTCGCTCAAACATCCCTCTCTACGAAAAGTAAGGCGGATAAATCAATAGCTTTGATTCTCAACTTTTAGTCGTACAATCTTTTCAAACTTTTCTAACATCGGTTTCCCTCTACCTACTAATACAACTACGGAGAGTAAGGCCGCCAAGGCGTACTAGAGCGAGTAAATTCTACACGCGCTTAAGTCTCTCGTTTCTCTTCTCCGTTTCTTCACGGTCTATATTTCACTTGGGCCCTTAGCTATCCAACTATCCGTCTATATATACCCGCCTCCTAGGGTAGCCGAATACCAAGACTTCCATAGACGGAGGCTTACTCGCTCTACTGAACAGCGAGAGGGCGGAAGGAGGGTAAATATAGACTAGAGGTAAAACCCGAGATTGAGAATAGGGTAGTGGGTAAAAGTGAATTCTACGTACTCTTTAAGTGGGATGATTGTGTGGGAAAGGATTCGTATGGCTTTTTTTTATTTGGGGTCTTTGGCGGACTTGTATACTGGGACTGTAAGGCGGATAGAAGATCTCCCGCTGAGTCGCTCTGGCCTTATTCGTCCCTGCTACGGACTGTTGAATAGCCTATACTTTACTTTCTTTCTCTAATGTTAAACCCGCCGCTCTAGTAATGACTTATTACCGAAGCATCGCAGCTCTAAGAGTAGGAAGGTAGACTTCAAAGAGTAGGAAGGTAGACTTCAAAGAGTGAAGATAAGTTTGATCATTCCCACATCTTCGAAGCCAACGTTTGCTCGCTATAACGCTTATTGGGCATAGTGTCTTATTTGTCCCAGGCCATCGCAGACAAAAGTCTCAGTGGTAACCTTGTCAGATCACAGCTGTCTGAGGTACGAAAACACTCTCACAAACCATTGTGTTCAAGTCTCGGAGTGTGTTCAATGGATCTCTATAATAGAAAGACCTATCCACTCCGTAGATAATATATCACTACAAGATCGCAGCTCACAAGTTCTTGACATGGCTGAAGAAATTGTTCCTGGTCTGGGATCCTCTAGATGGGCTACCAAAAGTGCTTCCAAACAGCCCATCGAACCTGTCGGATCTGGTATGCGCACTTCTAGGCGGGCTCCGGCAAATGCTTCAAATCGGTCGCAAGATTCCTCCAAATCGGGTGGAGATGCTTCGAAGGGCGACTCCACCAAGCCTCCCAAGGAGTCGCTCGATTTGTCCAAACCTGGCGCAGCAGCTTCGAAGGTAGATTTATCCAAACCTACTGAGGGATCATCGAAGGGAGATGTAGTCAATTCCATGAAACCCCCCTCAGAGCCCTCAGAGCCTACAGCAGCATCGAAAGCCGACTCCTTCAACTCGTCAAAAGAGTCTCTTGAATTTCACAATCCCCAGCGGTCATCCGAAATTTTCAATCCATCAAAGCCCTTTAACGGCACCATGGCAGCAAATACATTCCAGAATCTCCAAGATCTAACAGATACAACGAAAACCCGGACTTATTTAGGTCGTTTGGGGGTCTCAGCCTAGCTCCGTCATCCAAAGACTCCAAAATGTCATCAAAATCAGCCAACAATAGTCTTTTGGCCAAAGTTCCCGATATGGATTGGGATTTCCATCTTCCAGCGCTCGACCACCCTGGTGCCGTGTTGAGAGACAGCCCAGGCAACATCCCTTTACAACTTGCTTCCGCAATGGATCATGGAGCGCTCCCCGAACATATTCAACAGTTATTATGGATGGTTCCGGACCAAGCCAAAATCCCGCTATCTATTAATGACTCCGTATCTGGTTTTCCGGTAATCTTCTATGCCGCCAAGAATAACAACGAAGACGTTATTCGTAACGTCGTGGCATACGGGGCGAATGTTGACGCTGTCTCTGATAAGCACAAAGTCCCACTTTTGGCATATGTGCTCATCGGCAGCTCAATTAGCGGGTACGACTGCACTTCGACCTTGAAGACTCTCCTTAGTCTCGGTGCATCAGCTGATGTTCTTCCGAAACTGTTCTACTCGCCTTATGATACCGTGTTACCGTATAATGGCCCCTCCGAAGACGACATGCCCGACTTATTAGGCGAAGAGAACAAGAAGTGGTGCCAGCCATCAGACGTTCGGTTGAAACTCGCCATGGGTCTTAATATCACCCAGCGATATTACCTCAAAAAGGCGACGACTATTCCGAAATCGAATGCTCGTCGGGTGCAGGTTGCTGAAGGAGTTGATATAAGTGCACTTCTTGCCCTACCATATCTCCTTATTGGCCAGACCGTTGCAACAATCTCTTGCAGAGAGAGCCTGCTGGTGCATTTCCTGTTTAACTCGGGCCATAAACAGCAGCCGTTGATTCTGGTTTTCGCGGGTCCAAGTGGGCACGGCAAAACCGAGCTTGCGAATCGATTTAGCGCACTACTGTCAACAAAAATGACGAACGTAGATTGTACAATCTTTAGCGACTCCGACCAGCTCTTTGGCTCCTGGGGTGGTTTCAAGGACTCTGAGAGGGGCTCTAGTCTAAACAACTTTATCGCAGAGCATAATTGCATATTCACAGCGGCCCTGCGATATGCAAGCACCTCGCAGACTTGTGGTATGACCGAAACACCGGTATACGTAGTCTGATGACTGCAGTCAACATCGAAGTTCGCAACCTGATAGGTAACAAGTATCTGGATGAGTTTGGCGTGATTAGAGAGGGTCAGCCTCAGGTAGAATATCACCTTGATCCTCGGGGTGAAAACACATTGGTGGTCACCAAGGGCAGTGAGCGGGTGGAAGCTGTTCTCGATGACGATATTTGAAACGGGGGAGAACGATGGAGCGAGTAGCTCATGTATGGGTAGAAAATGAGCTACTACCTAGCGGGGGCCGGCCGTATCTTAGCACCTTGTGGTAATGGTTTTATCTTGTAAACAGTAGTTTCAAACGCAATATGATTGGGCCATTGTTTTAGCGGTATAAAGTCACGCGGTAATAGAATTGAGATCAATATGTATTTATTTAAAAATGCGATGTATATAGATAATTATTAGTATTACTAATAACTTTGCCTACCTCTATGCCTTCTATCTAGTATTGCTATAGAAAATCATATTTATTCTAAAGCTACGTACCGTAGCGACAGTATCTCCCAACTCTATATATTCTATAGTATTATATATAGAGTATAGCGTATAGATAAATACAATGTTTTCTACTCTATCTATATATAACGGGACCGGCTTTATAGTAGTAGGAGGTTTTGTAAAAGAATAGCGCTACCGGATAGTATAAAGGCTATAATCATATTAGCGAGAAAGCCTTTAAGAAAAGATAGGACGTTCTTCTAGTAGGTCGTACTTATTTAAATAACTTGATGCGTTGAATATAGTCTGAAATTTTAACGGCATGATCGTGCTATATACTAATGAAAAGCATGTAAGGAAAATAGTATATTAGGCTTATAAAGATCTAACTAGATAAAGCTGTTTTCCGAGGAATATCGAGTTGAGTCTAAAGTAAACTCGCTTATAAATATACCGAGTAGGAGGTGTATAGGTAGAAGAGGGTAATAGATAGTTAAGAGGGGGAAGTAAGATAATAGGGCCGTAGAACGGGGTAAGTAGATTTTATTAAGCGAGGTCTAACGCTTAGGCTAATAAGGGGGACGAAATAGAATAGTAAGGTAAGTATATTAATACAAGCTAGAAGCTTAGGTAGGAATTATAAGAATTAAATACCGGTTAGCTAAGGATAGCTCTATACGCTCGATAGCGGATAGACGCGAACGGCGGTAATTATATATAATATACTCTACTAGAGTCTAGTTTATAAAAAATGCTATTAGGGTACTATATCTCGAATAGATAAGGTTAGTAGTTTATATTAGGGGATATAGACTTTTACCCTACGTAGAGGGTATAGACCGTGACAACCCTATAGTAAAGACGTTACGCTAGGAACCTATATCTAGTAGTTTAGGCTCTTAGTAAGTAGCTACTTTTAGATATCCGATACTCTTAATACCGACAACCCTACTAGAACGACGGTAAGCCCTAAAATTATATAGAAGGCTAATATATATTATAGAGTATATACTCGTATTATTCTTTCGGCCGAAGATAAGGGATTTACTAATTAATAGGGGGATATTATTATCCCGTCCGTTTAATAGCAGATCGCTAATATACTATAAGATTAGTATCGCGTAAACCTATAATATCGGAATATAGAGGAGATCAAAGTCTACTCCTAATAATTCAAGTTATAGACGGTATAGAAATATCAAGCCTAGGAGTCCTAGACTTCAAGTTGTCGTCGTATCCGAAAGCTCTAGCTACGAAATAAAAGATAGAGAAATAAAATAAGAGGAGTAGTATCTATTACTACTAGGATTATATTATAGGCTAGCTATATAGATATATTAATTATCCCTATACTTTGAGTATCCTATTACCATTAGTCTTCCTAAATATATATCCTTTAAATCTATAGCCTAGTTCGAGGCTATATATATAAATTATAACCCTATAGAGAAAGGAAAGTAAGTAAAGTAAGCTATCGCAAATAGTAGCCTCGTTAGATTAAGACGGATGTCTAGCCTTAATACTATATAATAAGTAAATAAAATTAAGGACGATTAGACCCTCTAGCCGCCGTAGAATAGATTAAATAATTAAAGTAAATAGCTATCTATTAAAGTGAAGAGGAAATCAGAAAGAGAGAAGTAAAGGAAAGGGGAGCTTAAGGTCTATTATTAGAGCTAGTATCAAGATTACTAACAGCCTAGTCCGTACTAGTAGTCGTATCAACTAACTTAAGAGGATCCTGCTTCTTGCGAATTTTTTTAGGCTTATATCTAAGTACTACGACGTCCGACGGGTCGATAACCGGTAGACCTTTCTTAGTAGGAAAGCCTTCTTTTATAGGGCTAAGCTCGAAGAAATACTTTAAGTATTTCTCCTAGGTGTAATCAAACTCCGTAAGACGATCTTTCTTATCTTTCTAGTTAATATAGAGCTTTAGAGCTCCTCCTAACTAGTAATAGATAGCTAGTAAGTTAGTAAATTAATATAATATTAAGAAGCTAGAGTAGATTAACTTACCCTTAGTATAATAACGGATCTTAACGGCCTTCTTACCTTCCTTTAAGTTGATAAAATCCGTAAGCTAGTCAAATAGTAATATAAACTCGTCGATATTAAACTTACTCTTGAGATATCGCTTAGCCTTAACCATAGTAGTCGCCTTCGTGAAAGTCTTAGACGATTTCTTCAGAGACTTAACGTACTGCTATAAGTAAAGTTAGAAAATATTACTAGTAAAGAGATAAATAGGAAGTATACTAGTATATTAGCTATAGTATTATATTTCTAAGTTCCTATATTACTACGGGCTCTCTCTCTCGCCGCGTTAATATATTCCTAGGCCGTAGGCTCATCGAGGTAGTCTATAAAATTAGTATCGATAATATTATTTAGGTATCGATTATTAAATATATAGAATAGCGCTACTCTAGTATCAAGCTTATACCTCTTTAGAAGAGGCTTAAATATAATTTTGTTCGGCCTAAATTGACGTTATCTATAGACTCGTTTTCTCTTACCCGACGGTGAAATACTAGTAGAGGTAGCCCGAGTTTCTTCTTCTTAAGTCTATAACGAGGTTAGTATATATAGATAAGATAGACGATAAGATAGGTATAGGGAATAAGACTTACTTATATACTACTCCTACCGACCGTAGGCTTATCTAGCACAGGGGTAGCGCTCTAAGATAAAGATATAGAAACTTTTAACGAATATACGCCTTAGCTCTACGATAGCGCGGGGCGTATAAAGATCTAAGGACTATAAAACTTAGTTAGTAACGAGCCTAGTTAATTAGAGACTAATTAGAACCTATAATAGCTTAAAAGAAACAATAAGTAGACGCGTAAACGCGTAGTATCGTGATAGAAGAGGTTGATGTTATATAGAGATAAAGTTACGTCGCGAAAATAGATTACCTAGACACCCCCCCTAGACTAGCGCCGCCTAGGTACGGCTTCCTATTTCGGACCTTCTATAATTAATATAACACTAAAAATCTCTATAGATATAAAGCTGCGGAGCGCTAATATCTATATTATCTAACTATTAACTTACTTCAAATTTCTAGCGATCTTAGCAACTTAGACGCGCTTTTCCCGGGTTTAGTATACCAATTTTCGTAATCGTAAACCGTTAAACCAACCGCTATAGCCTCGACGAATACTATTTCTTACTACTAATAAATATACTCCGTCCTACTATATCCAAACACTATAAACGATATCCTAGGATTACGAAGCCGATGACCTCTTGAAGCTAGGAAGGCCCTAGAGATTCATTACTAGGTATAGAATTTTAGACGCCGTAGTATTCCGTGTTATACTACGAGCATAATTCTAATATCTAGTTTTAGGATATAGTAATTACACCCTCTATTACAGAAACTGAGTTCTAGGCTGAGATTTTAACCGTCTAGCGAAAGAAAGAGATCGGAATTAAGTATAAGGGCGTAATATACTTTCCTATACCTCTCTATATCTTCCTAAGAGTCTCTACGATCTCCTCTAATCGTTATTTTAATCCTCTTCCTAAGGTTATTCCGGCTTAATTCTATCGTCTATTTATCCTAGAAATTAATCTCCTGGAATCGAGGTTGAGGTTTAAGTACTATAGCGCCTAGGAACGTACAATTCTTCGGCTCTAGTATCCTAAAACCTATAGTTAAGCTAAAACCTTTACGAAAATATATTCCATTTCCCGGTACTTTCGCAAATCGAGCGTAATCTAGATAGTCTTAAAATTCCCGGGAGCGCCTAAAAAAAGCTAGATCCGAAATATATTCTTAGCTAGACGAAGATATTGCTCCGTTGTTCGGTAGTAAGGAGAACTAAGAAGTTAAGCCTATTTAGAATATTCTAGACCTACGCTAATTAGAGGCCTTATTACTTAAAGTAATTACTCGCCCTCCTAGAGAGCTAGAACAAATAGATATAGAGGCTAATATTAATAATAAGGAGTAGGAAGACGATATTAATATTAGGAACTTCTTAGAGAACTAGAATAGCGTAGTTCGAGAATTTGAAGAAGATTTTATAGTAGAAGGAGATAAGGAGATAATCCTAGAGGACCTAGACTCCTTCCCTAAGACCTAAACTCTTATAGCTAATATACCGGCTATATTATTACGAGGAAGTATAATAGTACCTCCTTCTCGTCGGGCCTCAGCTGCAAATATCGATTATACAATAGAAGAGATCTATAATTCTGTTACTCCTTTCTTTTTAAACTTTCGAATAGCTTTCTCTCTACTTATATAGAAGTTAGGAGTTTCACGTCGCGACTATAAGTACTTAATTAAAGTATTAAGCCTTATTAGAAATATTGACGAAATTAGCTAGCTTCCTAAGTTCAAGGATATACTTATAAAGTAGCTACGATTATAACTTCCTCTTATAAAACTTCGAAAGCGAATACTAAAACTCGATCCTAAGCAGCTTCCTACCCGACTCTATAATACCGAAGAAGAAATACTCTTATTTGATATAAAAGATACCTTTAAGACTATATTGCGATCTAAGCTAATAGAAAAGGTAATATATTCTAGACTTGCTTATATTAACGAAAATCCGTAGGATCTATAGGCCTTAAGATGCTAGGGTGAATCTCTTAGAATAATATCTAGATAATTCCTTCGCTACCCGATAGGCAAACCGATATTCCCCTCTAATTTTATACGCTATAAGTGTACCAAACTAGGTTATACTTATAGTAAGAACTAGACTTCCTATATCGGCCGGGTTCTTTTTATTAGAATTAATAGGCGCCTAGATTTATCTTTCTTTAATAAGGAAGTCCTAAGAGTTTAGGTTGTCGTAGACCGTAACGTATTAGCTAGAAACCGTAACCTACGTCGATATCCGAAAGTTTTAGTTCCTTAGGTCGAACTTGTTCTCGTTAAGGGAGAAGATCTCTTGATTATAGAGAATCAAGTAGCTAGGTATATTTTAGATAATTCGATCTGTCTAGATTATATTTAGAATTACGATCCTAAGAAGGTAGGTCCTATACCGTCTTTATTTCATTCCGAACGATTTATTATTCGCTATATTATTGTCTCTCCTAATCTTTCTATTCGACTATTATAGTACTCGTTACTATATCGAGCTAAGCTTAAAATTCGAACTTAGGGCCGTCCTTAGTTTAAGAATAATTTTACTAATATTATAGATACTAGTAGGCGGATTATTTCTCTTCCCTATACTCTATTCTCCGATAGTTTCGGATTATATAGAGGTAGATATCGCTTAATTATAGGGTTTTACGCTTTACTAGCATTTTTCCCTAAGGAATATCGAAACCGCTATACTAGTATTCTTCCTATTATACTTAGGCTATTTAGAGCTGATTTTGTAGATGTTTTAAGTATACTTAGTTATCTTACTAAGCTCGATCGAGGCGTTGAGATCGAGCTAGCTAATAGTAAGAAGGTTTTCCTTTACGCTCCGATAGTAGGTTAGGTTAGAGATTTACTATAGTAAGATAAACTATCTAGTACTTTAGTATATTTAGCGAACTACCTATACCGCTCGTGTCTAGTTCACAAGAAGTAGCGTAGGGATCTAGATTTCGATATTATTAAGAATAGCAGATTCTATATAAAGATAGTACAGATCCGTAACGCTATAAAGAATATATCAGATAGCGAACGGGTTAAGAAGATATAAAAACAACTTAGACTCTTAGTAGACGATAGAGTTATTAAAGCGCGTACTTCTCTCTTCCGATCTTAGGATATATTTCGAACTATAGTAATTAACGTAGCGTATTCAGATCTAAAGGGAATAGCTAAGGAGTCTTATAAGTTTCTATTCGGTGGTATCCTTCTACCGATATCTAGGAAATTATACTCTGACTAGTTTCAGGCTATTAAGCCGCCCCCTAGACGGTAGAGACTTACTTCGCTATTAACACATCGTAGTTTATAGGAGATTACAGAATGTACGATAGTATCGATCTTTACGCCCGTTATTCTTCGGTAATAGCTAGAAGGAAAATATCTTGTTCCCGAATTTACGATAGTACTTCTCGACAGCGTCTACCTAGATAGTATCTTATATGAAAATAAAGACGAGCGTGTAAATTCTATAGTAGTAGAAGTTACTCGGGTATATTAGAGAATCGTAAAGTTAAATATACTAGTTACTAGCCGCTATCCATCTCCCTAAGCACGAGAGAACTTAACTACTATTATTACTTAAGGCCGTGAATTATTTCAGACTCTCGCCCGAGCGTTAGTAGCTTTATATAGATAGTAAGCAATAACGGCAAAAGAAAACAAAGACGCTCGAGAAGAAGTAGTAAGCTAGATAAGCTTAAGACGTAATATAGGCGAGTTAAGTGTAGTAATATAGCTTCGGATTACTATTAACCTCCGCCGCTTAGCTATTGTATAATAGTACGGTAAGGGACCTAAGATTAGTTCCTATAATAAGAGATAAGTAGTAGGGGGAAACGAGTATTAGAAGATCTAGAGCTATATTATAGGGGGTCGACGCTAAGGTCTAGTTAAGTACTAAGTCTAAGATCGTATATCTATTGTTTAGGAGTCGAGTATATATTACTTGCTTACCTACCTCTCGCTCCCTAATCCGTCCTATTCTATAATCTAGTTCCTGTTCTAAACCCTATCCTTTATACGTGACCTTTATCCCCCTAATATCCCCTCCCTAGC
>JEMP01000188.1:1058-17176 GCA_000738655.1 Venturia pyrina ICMP 11032 | reverse complement strand
TATAGCTCCCTTTGATTTACGCGTACCTATAACCTAGGTAAACGCGTTATATTAAGGTACTTAACCTACCTTATACGCGGCGTACGCGTAGGTGTCGTATTAATAACTTATAAGCGTACGTATTTCTTACACGTATTACGTAACGTCGCTTAAAAGTACGGGCTACACTACGCAATTTAGGTTTTAAGATAAAAAGAATCTCAAATCCTAAGGATATTTATCTATTTAATAGACTAGTTCTTTTTATATAATATATTATAAGAGCAGGTAGAAACTTAGACTTCTTAGTTTTTTATTTTTCGATTTCGCCTTTATAGAGCGCCCGTAAAACTATAAAGGTATATATAGCGCTTTAAAATTTTTAATACTAAGATTTTCAACTTTTAAGGTGTCTCGCCTCTAAATAAATTTTTTAATAGTCTAGTATTATTCATCTCATAATTTGGATGAGAAAGATATATTATAGTAAATTATTAATGATATTTTATAACCTCTGTGTTATATAACGTACGTAGAATTAAGCTATATCTATATTGTAGCCTTAGGCTGCGAATAGATATAGCTTAATTCTATATAGTAGCTAGTATACTAAATAGGCTATAATATAGCTACCTTAGGCCGTAATCCTATTAGGGCTATATAACGCTTATGAAGCACGGGCTACACTACGCAATATTAGGATTTTAATAGCAAAAGATTTTCTATTGTAAGGATATTTATCTAGTTAATAAATATATCGAAAGATCTTATAAAAACTTAGCCTTCTAACTTATTATATTTTTTAATTTCGCACTTACGGAGCGCCCGTAAATCTACGAAGGTACGTATAGCGTTTTTACGATTTTTAATACTAAGATTTTCGACTTTTGAGGTATCGTAGCTGGGTAAGAAGGGAAGAGTTTTAAAGAAGTTTAATATATATATATATATATATAGGATTAAGGTAAAGGGGTTATATATATATTAAGGATTCTCTTAGCGCGATATATATAATATTAGGATTCCGGGCTTATAACTAAATAAAATAGTGATCTTAGAGAATATAAAGAATTAAATATATAAAGAGTAAGTATAATGGCTTAATCTACCTTAGTGTATATAGAGATCCTAGAGATACGTAAAATGAGTGTAATCTCCCCTATCTCAGCCGTGTCATTCTCATTTCCGTGTATACGTAGATCCATGCAGCCAAGACGGACTAATTCATACATCTTGTCACCCAGGTTATTCAAAAGTAGAGGATTCAGGACAACATCGGCGCCTGTATGGGTGATGACGCTGGTGACAACGATACTTGCGTTGCTTAGATTACTTTAAACCTCAATCTACTAGATAGCTGGAAGAAGCACGCAAGAGTACGTTGCCTTGGCTATATCATTAATCTCGTTATCAACTCTCCTCTTCGGCCCTAGGCTTAGTAAGCTACTTAAAGAGCTGGCGGCCGTTGGCGATGAAGTACAGTTTGATATCTGGAGTGAAGAAGGCGCTATTAGCAAGAGTCACAACTTCTGCGTGTATATCAACCGCAATGACGCTCGACGGGAGGTATTTCGAGAGATTTAGCGTCAACTTCACTACGAGACATCTCCGGATGATGATCTATAGGTTCATAATCTACTCAGTGATGGCGGTGTCAAATGGCACTCTATTTGCGACATGGTTGGCCGACGTAAGTAACTATCACTCCGTCACCTTCTCGTACTAATTATACCAGTCCTAAAGAAGCAGAAGGCGATCGAGCGATATCAAAAGTAGTGGATTTTACCTACGAACCAACCGAAGCCATATAACCTTGCGAAAGACTTCCTCTCCCCCGCCGACTTTACTGAGCTCGAATACTAGTACCGTATACTACTCGACTTCAAAGCGCTTTGCCGCCGAGAGGAGGCATTAGCGAAGGCGGATGGGCAGTACATGCAG
The DNA here is from genome assembly GCA_000738655.1 of Venturia pyrina ICMP 11032. NCBI lineage: Eukaryota > Fungi > Ascomycota > Dothideomycetes > Venturiales > Venturiaceae > Venturia > Venturia pyrina. Next base: position 15,256 of record JEMP01000188.1, on the reverse strand, counting down.
CTCTCTGCCGTTATTCGAGGCCTCACTTTCATGTACGAGCGAGTACGCCAAGCGCAGAGCGATATAACGGCATTAGAGCTCCCAATCGAGCAGCACGGCGTCATCCTCGTCAAGCTGGCAGATGCAGAGGATAAGCTGGATAAGTACTTCAAGCTCGTTGATGACTCGCCGCTGTACGCAGCCGCTGTTATTCTTCACCCTGGTAGCATGTACGAGTACTTTGAGGATAAATGGGGAGGCTATGATCGAGGTGGGTGGGTGAAGAAGGTAAAGGGCTTATTTAAGCGCCTCTACAATGAGTACAGCGATCGCTTGTCAATAGCAGCAGTTACTAATGAGCCTGTAACTAGCATCGAGCCTTCCGATGACGCCTATATTAACTTCAACCGCCTCTCCGCAAGTCACCTCGCGCGTAAGAAGAAGCGCATCACTGCCGGCCTCTCCGATGAATTCGATCGCTATGTCAAGCGCTTCAACCCAGCAGACCAAGATCTCCCTAATCCGATCGAATGGTGGTAGGCGCGACAGGTAGAGTACCCAGTACTTTCACAAATGGCGTTCGATATCCTCTCTATCCCAGGCATGAGCACTGAGTGCGAGCGCGTCTTCTCATAGTCGAAACTCCTCCTCACGGATAATTGCAACAGCCTCTCGGCAGCGATAGTACAAGCGGCAGAGTGCCTCAAGCACTGGTTACGAAGGGCTATTATCGAGAGAGTAGCAACACCACAGCTAGCGGCAAGGCTCAAAGACGTGCCTAACGAGGCGGCGGCAGCTCAACTATGGACTCTATGACATCATACATCACGGCAATGGCAGGCAAGGCGATGGCAGGCAAGGCAATGGGCGATGGCAGGCAGTGAGGTGCTACACTATGACGTCATACATCACGGTATCTGCACTGGCATTTTAGCGGCGGAAGGGCAAGAAATCGGTATTCTAGTACGGTACGTAAATTCTCTAGATTTGACCTCAATTTGCTCAGTTCTACTCGATGAGTTACTAACAAACTAACAGTCAGTCAAACAGTTAAGAGCGTAGTAGTTGCTCAATCAAACAGTTTCTTCATGACCTCAATTACCTGACTGATGAGAGCATTGACAATAACTTATCCACGAACGAAATCATCAAAGAAGCTATTAAGACCAACAGCCACCATGATGAGCTGAGTGTGAGCGTAGCGATAAAAGCGGAGTCGGTCTACTAAGAGAAAGCTCTGCTCGAACGACTGGGGACAGCATCAACCGAAAGAAGTGGGACACCACCACCGTGATGTGATTTAGCCACATATGACGTAGGTACGTCTATAGTTGACTTAAAGAGACTTCGCGGCATGGTCAGCTACTGTAAATATATTCGCATAAGCCTGACTGCACTAAAACTTGCTACGCCCTTGCCATCACGGCTTCTTATCCTTGATTTGACTTTTTTTCTTGAACGTAAAATTTGATATCGTCAACGTGATAGTCTCTCGAATATAGGCAATAATTATACCCCACAGCGTTCTCTGTCCTAACACGTTCTTCTTCGTCCTTTATTTCATCTCCTTCTTTTTCAGCATATTCGCATTCAAATTTCCTGCACACGAAAGATCTCGACCTTGCTGACGGCTACTTGTACTTCATCATTGCAGGTCTGCTATCCCTTGACTGGCAAAATGCCATAGTGAGCCTTCAAGACATCGTGCCCATCATGCCCATGGTCATTTGCAGTGCTACTGTGTTTCTACCAGTTGCGTAGCGCGTTGGCTGGTCAGGAAGGTTTCCCTAGAGATGTACGTAAGCTATAGGCGGACGAGGAAGTTGGAGTTCTGGAAAATATTGGGTGGAGGAGAGAGAGTGGGCAATATCGAGGCCGGAGAGGAATTCTGAGAAAGATTCACTCTTCTTTCCAGCCGGTACGCAATCCTCCACATCATACTCCATCTGCATTTCGTAGAGTCGTTTGCTTAGTGCCACGTATGCGACGAGATTTCGCAAATGCAGTTCTTTGTGTAGCTTTTCGTCAACAAGGTCTTGAAGATATAGCATCTCGAATAGGTACATACTGTAATGGCTTAGGTGTTTAAAATCAAAATGTCTGGGAAGAGTCCGCATTCCATCGCCTACTTTATAATAACGGGGGCCCAAATGCGGGACCTTCGGGGTACCAGAATCGGGTCTTCTTCGTCGGGAGCCGTGCTAGAGAGCATAATCAGTAATCGAAAGGCTCAAAAAGTATTTCGATTAATTGATCCAGTTCCTCTGGTCATATCTCAGTTTCGTGGCGTCCTCTATCTCAGCTGCTCGCGTGGTTTCTGGCGCTTGGCTCTGTTGCGCATCGTGTCACAAATGCTGAGCATGAAAAGGGCTAACACGTGTAGGAGACCATGTAGATTTTGCTAAATGAGTGTCCCATACTCTAATTGAACCGATTCTACCTTCCTTACTCTATTCCTCCAGCGGCCTGCTCACACCAATTACTCTTAGGCTCTCACTAACAGTTTCCGTGTATTCTTCTGTCAACGTCGTATACGGATTGGCTTCCCTTCCTGTGGACAGTCAGTATCGTGGTCGATGAGCGAATCGTGTTTTGATGAGGATCGTGTTGAGAGAGGAATGAGTGGATATGCGCGTGCAAGCAAGACAGTGTATATTGAGAGAGATTTGTGAGCGGGAAAGAGTGAAAAGTGTATGGGAGATACGCGAGAGATGAAATGTGTTGGTGAGTCGAGCACCGTGGAGAAGACCCTGGGTCGCTAGGAGCAACCCTTGCAAAGACTTGGCAAAGCCGCCAACAGCGGAAGTGGCCGTGTGTGGCCTTTGCGTCTTAGGCATACCCATGGGCCATTCGCTGTGGTCGACTTGATCCAGCGCCTTAGGCTAAGTTTGAGTGCCTGACTATTAATCCACAATCCACATCCACGTATCTCTGATCTCCTGATCCTCCTGCTCCGCGATCCGCGATCTCACGACTCACCATTTATACCCACCCTCTTTTCTCTCTTAGTCCACAGTACTCCCCATGGTTTTCAACCGTGCGCGTTTTCCCACAGCTGCAAAGATGTTTTCAACAGTTGTTGGTCATTCCGGTCGTGTGTATACCCGCCAAAAGGTATTACAGCATCATCCTTCAAAACCTGCATTTGATATCCACCTTGCGCTGTAAGTCTAAGAATCATTCTTTATCTTGCATTTTTCGTTAAAGTCGTGCTAACTGAATGGGATTCGACGCTAGATGTGATCACAAACCGTTCGTCGTAAAGCCTGTTTCCCCGTCAATTTTTGAGCTCCTAAAGGAGTTTAAAGATGAGTTCAATCACAATCCTCGCCTTCGTATCTACGTGGACTATAATAAGAGCGAAAATATACTTGTTTACGAGTATTTTAAGAGTGACTTACTTACGTTGGTGGAGAATTACCCAGTACTTTCTATCGAGGCAAGAAAGACAATCCTGAAAGAGGTAGGACTAGGCCTGAGTGATATTCATGCGAAGGATTGGATACATTTAGGTATAATACCTTTCAGGCTCAGCTCCTATGCCTATAATTAACATTCTTGGTCAGATTTAAAGCCTAATAACGTTTTTCTGAATTGGTATGTGGATAAGAATGATCAGTTCCAGCTGGAAAAGGTGACCTTGGGTGACATGGATTGTGCTTTAAAATTAGAAGACCAGAAACTCTTAAATCAAAGGATGGGAAACGTTATGTGGCGCAGCCCGGAAGGGCAACTGGGGAAGGGTGTAGGCAAACCGTCAGAGGTGTTCTCCTTTGGACTTCTGGTAAGTTTACGTTTACGGCCTTAGTCGAAAGAACTTGACTCATTTCTTGCTATTAGTGTCTCTATGTCATCACTGGTGTCCAATGTTTCCACCCGAACTTCGATGAACTCGAGACTGAGCCCGAGCTAGTAATTCTCTTTAAGCTACTCTCAGCCTTCGGCCCGCTACCAGACGCACTTATAAAGCATATCAATGACGAGGAAGCAGAATCACTTTTAAGAGGGCTATGGCAGGCTATAGCAGAGGACGAGTCAAACGAGACATTTAAGCAATGGTCAGAAGAGATATTTCCGAACCTTAACAATAAAGCTAAAAGCTTGATATTGAGGATGACACATCTCGACCCAGCAAAGAGAGCACGAATGTCGGACATCATGATGGACTGTTATTGGAATTGAGTTGAGAGAACCTCTAGCATTCTACTTATCCTAGAAGGGCTTGCCGTATCTATATTCACCAGTTTTTCGTACCATTCTACTACTTTGCATGCACCCACCTTCGACTCAAGGGTAGACATGTTTGGTTGCGATATAGTTGCCGCTGTCATCCTCATAGACGGTTGTAAAATGATTCTTGCTATCACTTGAGCTTGGATGCTCTTTTTCTCTATTCTCCATCTTAGCACTTGACAGCCTAGATTCAGTATATTGAGGGAAATCACTCACGCCAAGATAGCGGTCGTGGCGCCAGCAGGGACATCGGCCTTCTCGACAGCTTTGCCAAAATCTTCTTGCACACTCTGGGCTAAGTAGGTACGATCCCAAGCCTCGGTTTTGGTGGCATATTTGAGCTTGATGTTCTTGCCACTATTTGTGATCGTCTTGATCAGTTGGCTGGAGCCGATTTTGTTGGCGGACATCTTGATTTGTCTTGACTGTTTGGGCTCTTATTATTTTGATGTAACTAGACACTTGTTAGGAAGTACGATCATGGCGCTGAATGAGCGTGAATTTCGCCTGAGATGCAAACGAATCTGTGAAGATGAAAAGAAAACTGCCACTGATAGCTAGATGTGTGGAGCTCGCAAGCAGCCTTTATATTTGCATTTTATACCCCATCAAGACGGTTCTTACGAGCTTGATCCAACATATGTTGATACTCTCGCCGGCGCTTGTACGCCAATTTTGACTGGACTACAAGTGTATCGCATCAAGTTTCATCTTGGAGAATAGTCTCTGTCCCAAGTGTACTCGGCCGGTCAGATGGCAAATCGAAGACCGTGCAGCGCAAACTGAAGCAGTTGGCTGTGTTAGCGTCTGCGCTTGCACATTCACCACAACTCAAGGCCTGATGAAGGATCTGCGACTGAAGGCTTTTCCGTTGGTTTGGGGGCCTCTTCAGTCGGACTACCACAAAATGCCACTTCCGACAGTTGGTTAGTGGAGACACTGGCGGCGGTTGCCCGGTGTAAGCGCGCGGTAAGGTAAGGAGGACCACCGTTGCGCTTTTTTGATAATCAAAGTACGGTACATCCCTCAGCAGATACGTCAAGGGACGGATCCATAGGTCGAAAACGAGCGATTGAGGATCCGAGATCTCAGGGAGAGATAACAGCTACAGGCAGCCTCCACATCCACTCTGCGAGCCGCTGGTCGACTTCCCTAGCGCGAATTGCATTTCTGCCGCAAAGGACGAGCGGTACCGGGCGAAGCTGCAGCAGACTGCGAGCATAGGCGTAGTAGCTTCTTTTCCGTCTAGATGGCCCTGCGAAGGTACATGTGAGGTCGGGCTCTGCGTGCACCGGTCTCGGATAGTGAATTTACATCTTACGCTTGGTAGGGATGGGCTTGCGTGGCCCAATTCGATTTTTGCTGCTGCTGCTAATTACCACCGCTGCTACCATCACTGATGACACTAGCATTTGGAATGTTCGAATGATGTCGCGGTAGAGTTTACATTGTACACACTGCTTCAAACTACCACTACTACAACGCGAGTACTTTGGAATTGCGGGTGTGTTATGGAGAAGAGCATTAAAGTCGTTACAAGAACGAGGAAGCCCACTCTTAGAGCTCGATCGGGCTAGCAATGTATACTAGTACCGCCGAGATTGGTTAATAGCTTCCGAATTTCGGATTATATATTTCTAAATATTAGTACCGTCTACGTGAGAACGGCCGCTTAAACAGCGTTTAGAAGTAGTGAGGAGGATACCGAGTACGGGCGACGCTACGTATAGTCGAAACCGAATAGAGAACTAGGTAGAGGGATTAGGACTATATAGAAGGGAGGTATTAGACTTAAGAGTTACTTAACTCTAGTTTATTATAAAGAATATTTAATAGTAGGTAGGAAGGGTATCGTCTCCGACTATTAAATAGAGCTATATATTCCTAGGATAGGACGTATCCCTTAGAGGCGTAGGCTAAGTCTTCGCTACGGGGAATTTCGACTAGAACGACACGTGAAGGTTGTAAACCACTAGCTATATTGAAGAGTCCTAGAGTATATTGTTTAATTAGGTGTTAGACTACTTATCTNATTATTTTATCGATAGTTTACGTAGAACCGTAGATACTACTCTAAAGTCTAATTTAACTATTCTATTTATCCGTCTATCTAGGGATAGTATACCGTAGATATCTTCTATTTAATTCTTAGCTATCCTACTAATAAGGTTAAGAACTTCGATATTAACTACTTATCTCGATTAGAGATAATTCTCTATAGTATACCGTAATTACCGAGGATATTTCTTATAAATATATATAAGAGATCTTCCGCACTCGAGCTTTCTCGATACGGGATAAACTTGCTACTCTTAGTAAGTTTATCGGTAATAACTAGGATAGAGTCGAATACTACTCCTATTATTAGTTCCTTAGATAGTAGAAGTTTAGTAATCTAATCTAATATAATATATTGCTATAGTTGTGTTAGAATCTCAGCGATCTATATCTCGCTATACGGTACGTACCTATTAGCCTTATTTCTTATATATTCTATATAATTACTAACTATATTTATTACCTTCTACCTTATTATAGGAAAGTAATATATTTCCTTTAACCTATCGAAGGTTTTCTAGAAACCCTAATATCTATATACCGGTACGTCGTATATATCCTTAATAAGCTTCTATTATATAATATCGGGTACGTATACCTTCTCATAGTATCGTATAAGACTATTATTATCGATTAGAATATAGGGATCCTCGTACTATCGTTTACCGAGTTCTTTAGCTATAAAGTTATTCTAATATTCCTTACGTATATTCTCCTTATACTCCTCGCTAGAGATTACTAATATCGCTAAGATTTAAGGGTTCGTATAGCTTAGCGATCCGTCCTTATTCTCCTTTAGGACCTAGTATCCTAGCGTAGGACCGTTATCTATATAGTCTAGGCGTCTACTAAGAGTATTAGCTCTTCCGTTATTAGACCCTTTTCGATAGACTATCTTAAAGTCGTATACGGCTAGTTATTCAGCCTATCGAGCTTATCGTCTATTTAAGACTTTTATCGTCTTAAAGTATAATAGGTTCTTATAATCTATAATAATCGTAAAGGTCTATATAGCTCCCTTAAGGTATACCCTCTACTTCTTAAGTACTACTATAATTACTAGTAACTCCTTATCGAATATATCGTAGTTCTACTCCTTAGGAATCATCTTCCTAGAGTAGAATACGATTAGATATAGATAACCCTTATTATCCTTCTAGCTTAGATATACCCCGATAGCGAAGTCTAATATATCTATTTCGACGATGATTTCCCGATCTAGTTAGAAAATCCCTAGGATTAGGTACTTTATAAAGGATTCTTTAATCCTATTAAAGGCTACTTAATACTCGTTTATCTATTTAAACTCTTAGTCCTTCTTCGTAAGTACCGTAAGGGGACTAGCCTTACTACTATAGCCCTTAATAAACTTATAATAGTAATTAGCTAACCCTAAGAACGACTATACGTCCTTAACCGTTTTAGGTTATAGCTACTCTAGGATAGCCTTAACCTTCTATTAGTCTATTACTATTAATCCTAGTATAATATAGAATCCTAGGAAATCGAAATCCTCTATCTAGAATTTGTATTTAGAGAGATTTACTCGAAAGCCTTTCTCTAAAAGTACTTCTAGTACGATACGGACCTTCTCTATATACTCTTCCTTCGTCCCGCTAGTATAAATAAGTATATCGTCTAAATAAATAACCACGAACTTATTAATAAAGTCCCTTAGTACGTTGTTTATTATTGCTTAGAACGCTACCGGTATATTAGTAAGCCCGAATAGTATTACTAAGTACTTATATAAGCTATACTTCGTACGGAATACCGTCTTCTATTTATTACCTTCCTTGATTCTAATTCGGTAGTATACGTCCCTAATATCAACCTTAGTAAAATATATAGCTCCTATAAGTCGATCCTTAAGTTCCTTAATTAATAGTAGTAGGTAGACGTTCTTAACCGTATTATCGTTTAGTTATCGATAGTCTATATATATCCTCTTTATACCGTCTTTCTTAGCTATAAAAATAATTAGCGCTCTATATAGTAACTTAGATTTACGAATATATCCTTTCTTTAGTAATTCGCTTAGCTAGTCTCTAAGCTCCCTTAGCTTAGCTTTATTTAGTCGGTAGATAGATTACGAGTATAACTTTATACCTAGCTTTAGTAATATTTCTAAATCCTATAGCTAATAGTCTAGTAGGTTCTTATTATCTATTAATTCCCTAAATACATCTTCGAGACCTTAATACTCTAGTAGTATTTTATTAGTAGTAGCGATCTACCGTTCTTCGTTAGATAGTTGCTTAATCCTATCCGAGACTTTAGGGTAATATACCCTCTCGTTCTCTTTACTCCTCTTACTAGGGTAATATTCCGGAATATAGTTACTAACGGCTCTCTTATACGTTATCCTCTACTAATCTAAGAAGACGATACTTCTCTTCTTCTANAACCCCCCCCCCCCCCCCCTAGATAGGTCCCAAAACTGGGATATGTCCGAAGTTTCAAAATTGGGCCCTATCCTTCTCTTATTTCTTCGATACTAACCTCGTATCTCAAATCGTGCCTAATCGTGCCTTGAATAATACTAGGAAACACTTATATAGCCTCTTAGTATAATAATAAGACTATATATTTCCTTAAAGGAGATAAAGAGCAAGATACATCCTAGTTATTATATATAGAACGTTATAAGATATTATAGGATAGTATCTTCTGTGAAAACCTACGCGACTTCTCGGCGAAACTATTCCGAGTTAGAACAAGACTTGATACCTTGCATCTAGAGAAGAAGGACGACTCGAAGCCGCTATATACGGCCCTTATCTCCGGTAATATTTCAGGCGATGTAATCTATACAAAGGATCTTTTAAATGATGAAATGGAGATCTCAAAGAATATGAGAATTGAATATATAAAGAGTAAGTATAATAGCTTAATCTACCTTAGTATAAATAGAGATCCTAGAGATGAGTTATAATCTCCCCTATCTCGGCCGTATTATCCTCATTTCCGTATATATATATAGATCTATATAGCTAAGACGGACTAATTTATATATACCCTTTTAGCTATACGAGTCTACGAGAGGAGCTATACTATTAACTAATTATAGTACTTACTTAGTAAGCTATACTCTATTAGTCTAATATTATAGTTTAAATATACTATTAAATATCTCCTTTTAGCTTAACTCTACCTATCCTAATCCTGACTAAATTAAGTAATAGAATAAAGTTTTCCTCCTATTAACAAGGAAATCCTTTTACAAGGCTATTAGTAGGTATAATCTAAGTACGTAAGTATTTAATAGTAAACCTTTTTACTATAATCTCTTATTAGTAGAAGTAGTAATAGATATCTACGTAATAAAGCTTTAAAGATAGCTTAGGGGCTTCTAAAGTTAGTAACTATATAATTATATAGTTATTATATTTGATCCTAAGATCCTTACCTAATAAGAAGCTTATAGCAGCGAAGAAGCGTTTCTACTAGATAACCTCTTAACCGTAGTATAAAGCCGCTAGAAGTTCTACCTTAGTACTTAAGGTAGTAACTATTTTCTACTTTATAGCTCGCTATACAATTACTATATTTGCTAGTATAAGTAGGAAGCCTTAGCGTAATTTTCAGGTATCTAGCTTATCGGCAAATAAGGTATTCATTAATATATATAAGAGATAGCCTTATAGTAATAATAAATCTAGCCCTAAGTAGTGAATAGCGAGGTCCCTATAGTCTCTAAGGTAGGAAATATAGTAACTAGCTACGTATAAGTAATTCGAGGATAGATTCTTCTAAAATTCGGCTAAATAAGAGGCTATAAATACAACGTTAAGGCTAGTTATATAAGGGAGTCCTATTTGTCCGCGGGCTTCGCTCCTTTTAAAATAAGTCTTTAAAACTTCTAGGTTAGTTAGGCTCCGGCTAGGTCTAGATAAACGATCTTTCTTATCCTAAATAGCCTCATAAGGAAGAATAGTAAGAAAGAGGTTTATTATATTTGACTTCTAGCGAGCGTACGTATTTCTTATACGTATCATATAACACTATTCTAGAAAGATACGTACGGTCGACTCTACTATAATAGACTTTTTGGTTATATAACCTATTATACCCTACTATTGATCTCCGGGAGTACCCGTATCTACGGGAGTACTTATAAGTACGTAGGGGCCTTACGTACTAGCTACTAGCTTTATTAATACATCGTTCCTATTAGTTAAAGGTTATATAACCTGTTATATCCCCCTATTAATCTACGGGAGTACCCGCAAATACGTAGTAGCCTTACGTATAGTCTACTAGCTTCGTTAATATAGCGTTCCTATTAGTTAGAGGTTATATAACCTATTATACCCCCCTATTAATCTATAGGAGTACCTATGAACACGTAGGGGCCTTACGTATAGTCTACTTGCTTATTCCTACCTAAGGTAGCTAACCTATAACCCTATTCCCTTTTACTACTAACTTATACTAAACCGGAAGATATTCTCTTCCTACGAGATACTACTCTAATACTACCCGTATACTACGTATACTAATAATAGCTCCTACTATTACTTATACTAATCGTAACTATATCTATAGCCGTGCGTAAGGCCGCTAGGATAACTATACCTAATAAAGAGAGCGGATTATCTACGGGCGTAGGCGGAAGAGGAGAGCTACTAGGTAAACTAACTACCCCTAGTCGCTTATATACCGTCGTAGTCAAATTACGTCGTAGGAAGTGTTTTCCCCTATTTTATATTCGTAGTACTATACGCGTAGAATTTACTAATTACGTATAGACTATCCTTTACAAACCGGATCTCCGTAAGTATTAATAGGTATATACGTAGTAGTATATCTACGTAATATATTTCTATATAATCTAGTATTAGGCAATCTATACTATATTTTATATATTATATATTCATTCTATACGGATCTATCGTAATCGATTATATACTATACGTAAGACTAATATCTATATAGTTANCACGCCAAGATAGCGGTCGTGGCGCCAGCAGGGACATCGGCCTTCTCGACAGCTTTGCCAAAATCTTCTTGCACACTCTGGGCTAAGTAGGTACGATCCCAAGCCTCGGTTTTGGTGGCATATTTGAGCTTGATGTTCTTGCCACTATTTGTGATCGTCTTGATCAGTTGGCTGGAGCCGATTTTGTTGGCGGACATCTTGATTTGTCTTGACTGTTTGGGCTCTTATTATTTTGATGTAACTAGACACTTGTTAGGAAGTACGATCATGGCGCTGAATGAGCGTGAATTTCGCCTGAGATGCAAACGAATCTGTGAAGATGAAAAGAAAACTGCCACTGATAGCTAGATGTGTGGAGCTCGCAAGCAGCCTTTATATTTGCATTTTATACCCCATCAAGACGGTTCTTACGAGCTTGATCCAACATATGTTGATACTCTCGCCGGCGCTTGTACGCCAATTTTGACTGGACTACAAGTGTATCGCATCAAGTTTCATCTTGGAGAATAGTCTCTGTCCCAAGTGTACTCGGCCGGTCAGATGGCAAATCGAAGACCGTGCAGCGCAAACTGAAGCAGTTGGCTGTGTTAGCGTCTGCGCTTGCACATTCACCACAACTCAAGGCCTGATGAAGGATCTGCGACTGAAGGCTTTTCCGTTGGTTTGGGGGCCTCTTCAGTCGGACTACCACAAAATGCCACTTCCGACAGTTGGTTAGTGGAGACACTGGCGGCGGTTGCCCGGTGTAAGCGCGCGGTAAGGTAAGGAGGACCACCGTTGCGCTTTTTTGATAATCAAAGTACGGTACATCCCTCAGCAGATACGTCAAGGGACGGATCCATAGGTCGAAAACGAGCGATTGAGGATCCGAGATCTCAGGGAGAGATAACAGCTACAGGCAGCCTCCACATCCACTCTGCGAGCCGCTGGTCGACTTCCCTAGCGCGAATTGCATTTCTGCCGCAAAGGACGAGCGGTACCGGGCGAAGCTGCAGCAGACTGCGAGCATAGGCGTAGTAGCTTCTTTTCCGTCTAGATGGCCCTGCGAAGGTACATGTGAGGTCGGGCTCTGCGTGCACCGGTCTCGGATAGTGAATTTACATCTTACGCTTGGTAGGGATGGGCTTGCGTGGCCCAATTCGATTTTTGCTGCTGCTGCTAATTACCACCGCTGCTACCATCACTGATGACACTAGCATTTGGAATGTTCGAATGATGTCGCGGTAGAGTTTACATTGTACACACTGCTTCAAACTACCACTACTACAACGCGAGTACTTTGGAATTGCGGGTGTGTTATGGAGAAGAGCATTAAAGTCGTTACAAGAACGAGGAAGCCCACTCTTAGAGCTCGATCGGGCTAGCAATGTATACTAGTACCGCCGAGATTGGTTAATAGCTTCCGAATTTCGGATTATATATTTCTAAATATTAGTACCGTCTACGTGAGAACGGCCGCTTAAACAGCGTTTAGAAGTAGTGAGGAGGATACCGAGTACGGGCGACGCTACGTATAGTCGAAACCGAATAGAGAACTAGGTAGAGGGATTAGGACTATATAGAAGGGAGGTATTAGACTTAAGAGTTACTTAACTCTAGTTTATTATAAAGAATATTTAATAGTAGGTAGGAAGGGTATCGTCTCCGACTATTAAATAGAGCTATATATTCCTAGGATAGGACGTATCCCTTAGAGGCGTAGGCTAAGTCTTCGCTACGGGGAATTTCGACTAGAACGACACGTGAAGGTTGTAAACCACTAGCTATATTGAAGAGTCCTAGAGTATATTGTTTAATTAGGTGTTAGACTACTTATCTACTATCCTTCCCCAAAGGAATGTGACTAGGAAAAGAGATATCGAGACTAATAATACATTAAACTCTACTATAAACCGATTCCGCCCAAATAGGGAAGACTATTGTTACGGAAGCTTTTAAGATACCGTTATTATTAACTCTCCTAATTATATCATAAATCTACTTATTAAAAATATTTACGATCCCTTATAGTAAAATATTCTAAAACACTTTTTACTTATATATTATGAAAGTTAAACTAATCGAAGAAATCTCGGGTCGTCCTACGAGCTCGTTCTCCTATTATTAATCAATAATAGAAGTTACTACATACTAAGGGATTTTAGATACGTAATAGTTCTCGGGGCAAGTTACTAGGCGTCGGGGCAATTTACGAGGTATATATAGGGCAAAGCTTAGGGTAGGCGTTCGGTAGTTGTCGTAGTAGGCGTCGGGCGGTTCGCGGGTAGATTACGGGGTATATAACCCTAAGGTAAGAATAGGACCGGACCCCCCTCCCCGGTTTCTATTTTAAACGAAATTTAGTCGTAAGGCTGAGCGTCGAGCCCTCTCTTTAGACAAGTATTTTAGTAGTAGGTCCTAAAATTGGTCCCCCTACGGTACTACTTATCGATGTATAACTACCGTCCTACTCGGTATAAGTATATGTCTATCGTAGACTAGGCATCATCTTTTACAACCTAAGGATAGAAACTATATTAGTAATCTTACTATAATATCTCGTAGACATACGGGGCTAGGGTGACACAATATACATAGAATACACTCAATTAACCTAACTGCTTGTTATTATGTTCCTATAATTACAACCACTATTAGCACACTAAAGTGCGACAATGTCACTAAGTAATACTTTAAGCCCTAACATTATGGAACCTCAAACGCATAGCGGAAATGTGCCGCTTTTAGACCTATCTATAGTGTTAATTCACGAAGCCGAAGAGAATCTTCTTGACCTAGTGCAGAGAGCCGAGCAGATTCTAAACGATTTAGAAATCGTTCTAGATATTTCAATATTCTCATAGTATACGTGGACACAGAAGCAGACTTTCTTGTTTTTACGTTGTAATAATTATTCTAATCTCTATATTCGTACTCCTTTCGAGGAGAGCTAACAAAGTAGGCGATCTTAATCCCGTTTCTAGAACCCCCCCCCCCCCCCCCCCCC
>JEMP01000186.1:17201-34575 GCA_000738655.1 Venturia pyrina ICMP 11032 | reverse complement strand
ACTAGGTAGGCTTACGTAATACTAGAGGTCGTACTATAAACCCTATCCTATTAAAGGATACGGCGGATATCCTCCGTACTTTATCCCCATATCTAGTCAATAGTATGCCTTAAGAATATCAGACTAATCCTATATCTAGAACGGATGTCCTCCGTACCTTATCCCCGTATCTATTTAATAGTATACCTTAAGAATATTAGACTAATCCTATATCTAGATATAAGGTAGCTATCGAAATATCGCCGGCTAAACCGTAACGGTTTTATAATATCCTACTATACTTTCCTTCTCTTCTTATAAGTTTCTCTTATCCGAATACGGTCTTCCTAAGTAAGCGTCTCGCCTACGAAGTTCGAGAAGTATTCTACCTTTATAAAATCGGTATTATAAAGCTTTTCGTAGCTATTAGTATTATTAGTTACGTAGACTTCTTTATCGCTTTATCTATTAACTAGTCCGTACCTTATCGCCTAGTTGTAATCGATTTCGCGCTCGCTTTCGCGTATATTAGATATATGGTCGTCGTGTAGCTTGTTAATATACTTAAGATACTTATCGGAGATATAGTCGAGGGTATTACAAAGTTCATCGCTACAAATTCGAAGTTTTTCGTAATAGCAGATATATATTTCGCGTTTTTCGAGGAAGTCTTCGAAGATAATCATCTTAATAATTTCTTTAGGTAGTTTAGTAATCGGCGTATAACGGTCGTAGTTAGGTCCGTTTCCCTATCTACTATAGTTTCGTAGCGCTTTTCTCTATCGCGTCGAGGTTCGCTATGCCCGTATACTCGCGAGGATTTCGGTAGGATAAACAGGTATTCTATAGCTAAAAAAGCGTAGAAGTATAGACTATAGTATGAAATTTCCTTCTATAGTTAAAAAGATAATATTAACTAAAGGTATCGATTAGAGTTGTTGATAAGTAGGTTTAAAGCGAAATAGGCGCGTATATTGTCAGGAATCTATCATATAACTATTAAGCGAATACGTATTATTTTATAGAGGATAATCGCTAAGATTCTTATAATCTCTAGTGTTTATCTTATAAAATATAATACCCGTTCTAACCTAACTTCAAATCTACTTATTCTTAATATATATTATAGGAATCTGTCACCTGATAGAAACCAAGTATACATATCACGTGATTTTTTTTTTCTAAAGACGAAGGTATTTTGAAGTAATGATAAGATATGAGTAGACAGATAATAGTAGAGAAGTAATATTAATAGTCTCTCTATTCAATCTCTAGAGCTAGAAATAAATATATTTAAAGTAGTAGTTTTGTTGTAGGGTCCCTAACGGGGCGCGTTAAAACGGACGGGATATATAAGTTACTCTAATATATAAGAAATGTTAATATATAAAAGTATCTTATATAAGATACTCGAATATATTAGCTACTTTCATATAGAAGTTACTTTTATATGTAGGTTGATCTAATATATAAGACTATTTATATGTAAGTTACTCTAACATATAAGTAATTCTGATATATAAGACAATTTTATATATAGGTAAATCTAATAAATAAGATACCTTTATATATAAGTTTCTTCAATATACAAATTACTTTTATATTGGAGTAACTCTTATAAATATGATATTTTTATATATAAGTTTTTCTTATATACAAGTTACTTTTATATATAAGTTACTCTAAAATAAAAGATGTTTTTAAATATAAGTTCGTCGAATATACAATGTAATTTAATATATTAGTCACTTGAATAATTTGATTGCTGTAATATATAAGATACTTAAGTATATAAGATAGTTCTATATATAAGTTACCTGAATATATAGGATCTATCCGTATAAAAATTACTTTCATATATAAGATACTTTGCTATACAAGTAACTCTAATAGAAAAGACTATTGTATATATACTTCTATATATAAATTACTCTTATATATAAGTAAGTCTAATATATAAGATACCTTAATATACAAGTTACTCTAGTATATAAGACACTCTTATATATAAGGTCCTCTAATATATTGGAAACTTCAATATATAAGTTACTTCAATATATAAGATACTTTTATATTTAAGTTACATTGATAAATTACTTACCTTAATATATATATTAGTTTTATATATGAGTTATTCTAGTATATAACTTACTTTAATAATTTGATTACTATAATAAAGAATTTACTTTGATATTTAAGATACTTTTATATATTAGTTACTTTGATAATTAGAAAAGTTCTATTTTCTAGCGCTAACGTATAAAACTATATATATTCTTATATAAGTATAATTTTCTAGTAAGTACCTCTCTACTTATAAGTAGTTAGTATTTTATTACTCTTTTACTCTTTTTAAGGTCCTAACTCCTTAATAGGCTTAGGCTATAGAATACTATACTAAATATTAGAAATAACTAGGAGTTAAAAGTTCTTAGACTTAGGTATAGAAACTACCTAGACTATAGATTTATAAAGAAGAAGAAACTTAGATCCTCTCGATTATATAAGGGTATTCTAGAAATTCTAATTTTTATAGTTAAACTAGGAATATATAGCCTAAATACTCTAAGGTTTTCCTAATCTAGTTACTCTAGTATATAAGATATTCTAATATATAAGTTACTTAAATATATAAGATCCTCTAATATATAAGTTACTTAAGTATATAAGTTACTTTAATAATTAAATCGCGTTAATAATTAAGTTACTTTAATATATAAGATCTATTAATATATACCTTATTCTTATATATAAGTTACTCTAAAATCTAAGATATTATTATATATAAGTCACTCTTATATATAAGATACTATAATATATAAGTTGCTCTAATAGTTAAGATAGATTTATATATAAGTAACTCTAATATATAAGATACTTCTATTTATAAGGTATCCGATATATAAGTAACTTTAATATATAAGTATCTTTTATATATAAGTTACTCTTAACCCTAGACCCTAGCTTTATATATAAGTTTCTTTATTATATATAAGATCAGCTATCTATTTATATAACTATTAAGCGAATACGTATTATTTTATAGAGGATAATCGCTAAGATTCTTATAATCTCTAGTGTTTATCTTATAAAATATAATACCCGTTCTAACCTAACTTCAAATCTACTTATTCTTAATATATATTATAGGAATCTGTCACCTGATAGAAACCAAGTATACATATCACGTGATTTTTTTTTTCTAAAGACGAAGGTATTTTGAAGTAATGATAAGATATAAGTAGACAGATAATAGTAGAGAAGTAATATTAATAGTCTCTCTATTCAATCTCTAGAGCTAGAAATAAATATATTTAAAGTAGTAGTTTTGTTGTAGGGTCCATAACGGGGCGCGTTAAAACGGACGGGATATATAAGTTACTCTAATATATAAGAAATGTTAATATATAAAAGTATCTTATATAAGATACTCGAATATATTAGCTACTTTCATATAGAAGTTACTTTTATATGTAGGTTGATCTAATATATAAGACTATTTATATGTAAGTTACTCTAACATATAAGTAATTCTGATATATAAGACAATTTTATATATAGGTAAATCTAATAAATAAGATACCTTTATATATAAGTTTCTTCAATATACAAATTACTTTTATATTGGAGTAACTCTTATAAATATGATATTTTTATATATAAGTTTTTCTTATATACAAGTTACTTTTATATATAAGTTACTCTAAAATAAAAGATGTTTTTAAATATAAGTTCGTCGAATATACAATGTAATTTAATATATTAGTCACTTGAATAATTTGATTGCTGTAATATATAAGATACTTAAGTATATAAGATAGTTCTATATATAAGTTACCTGAATATATAGGATCCATCCGTATAAAAATTACTTTCATATATAAGATACTTTGCTATACAAGTAACTCTAATAGAAAAGACTATTGTATATATACTTCTATATATAAATTACTCTTATATATAAGTAAGTCTAATATATAAGATACCTTAATATACAAGTTACTCTAGTATATAAGACACTCTTATATATAAGGTCCTCTAATATATTGGAAACTTCAATATATAAGTTACTTCAATATATAAGATACTTTTATATTTAAGTTACATTGATAAATTACTTACCTTAATATATATATTAGTTTTATATATGAGTTATTCTAGTATATAACTTAGTTTAATAATTTGATTACTATAATAAAGAATTTACTTTGATATTTAAGATACTTTTATATATTAGTTACTTTAATAATTGGAAAAGTTCTATTTTCTAGCGCTAACGTATAAAACTATATATATTCTTATATAAGTATAATTTTCTAGTAAGTACCTCTCTACTTATAAGTAGAGAAAAGTTCTATTTTCTAGCGCTAACGTATAAAACTATATATATTCTTATATAAGTATAATTTTCTAGTAAGTACCTCTCTACTTATAAGTAGTTAGTATTTTATTACTCTTTTACTCTTTTTAAGGTCCTAACTCCTTAATAGGCTTAGGCTATAGAATACTATACTAAATATTAGAAATAACTAGGAGTTAAAAGTTCTTAGACTTAGGTATAGAAACTACCTAGACTATAGATTTATAAAGAAGAAGAAACTTAGATCCTCTCGATTATATAAGGGTATTCTAGAAATTATAATTTTTATAGTTAAACTAGGAATATATAGCCTAAATACTCTAAGGTTTTCCTAATCTAGTTACCCCAGTATATAAGATATTCTAATATATAAGTTACTTAAATATATAAGTTCCTCTAATATATAA
Organism: Venturia pyrina ICMP 11032; assembly: GCA_000738655.1. Taxonomy (NCBI): domain Eukaryota; kingdom Fungi; phylum Ascomycota; class Dothideomycetes; order Venturiales; family Venturiaceae; genus Venturia; species Venturia pyrina. Next base: position 29,829 of record JEMP01000186.1, on the reverse strand, counting down.
GTTACTTAAGTATATAAGTTGCTTTAATAATTAAATCGCGTTAATAATTAAGTTACTCTAATAATATATATAAGATACTATAATATATAAGTTACTTTTATAAATAAGTAACTCAAACATACGAGTTATTTTGATATATAAGTTACTCTAATAGTTAAGATAGTTTTATATATAAGTTACTCTAATATATAAGATACTTCTATTTATAAGGTACTTTAAATGTCCGACTATTCCTATATATAAGTAACTTTAATATATAAGTATCTTTTATATATAAGTTACTCTTAACCCTAGACCCTAAAAGTAACTCTTATAAATAAGATATCTTTATAAATAAGTATCTCTAATATAAAGATTACTTTTATATATAAGTTCCTTTAAAATATTAGATACGTTTAGTTATAAGTTATTTGAATATATAATATAATTTTATATATTAGGAATTTAAATAATTCAATTAATTTAGAAACCTTAAAAGCTAGTATATATTATAGAAATAACTTAGAGTAATAGGTCATTATATTTAGCTATATAAAATATCTATATTATTAAAATTCTTTAAAGCTCTTTCCTTCTTACCTAGCTACGATACCTTAAAAGTTAAAAATCTTAATATTAGAAATTGTAAAAATGCTATATTATAGGAATATCTGAATGCCCGCGAGGCATTTTCGCTTTAGCAAAAATATAACGAGTTAGAAGTCTAAGTTTTTATAAGATCTTTTAGTATTATAGAAAAAAATATATATATATTAACTAGATTAATATCCTTAGTATTTTAAAATTCCTTTACTCTTAGTTAGGATTATAATGCATCAATATCGGGCATGAAAATTCGCTATGCATCGCCTAACCTAATATTTTCTACCTACCTATTTAGGTCCTCTTCCCTTCTTACCTAGCTATAATACCTTAAAAGTTAAAAATCTTAGTCTTAAAAAGCCTAAAAGCGCTATACGATGGAAATATCAAAATATCCGCGAGTATAAAGGCGAAATCAAATAAAATAATAACTAAGAAGTCTAAGTTTACGTAGGATCTTTCTATATATCAAAAAAAAGACACATTTATTAACTAGATAAATATCCTTAAGGATTTAAAATCTATTTACTCTATTCTAGTACGGTCGTCAAATTTTAAAGTTCCTTATACTAGCTATATATACCGTACTAGGTATTATATAGAATTAAGCTATATCTATATTATCGCCTAAGGCTAGTATAGCTGTACTTACTACGCCCTAGTAGGGTAAGGCGGCTATATATATTATATAATATAGAGGTTATTAAACTACTTTTCTAATAGCAAAAAATCTATTATAGTAAAGTTAACCGTATATATTTCTTACTATTCTTCCTTATAAGGCTATTCTAGGATAAGAAAGATTATTTATCTAGATATAGCTAGAGGCTAACAAACCCTAGAAGTTTAAAAGGCTAATTATAAAAAGAGCGTAGCCCGCGGACTAATAGGACTAGTATTATATAGAAGAAGAATGAAATCAGGAGATATAATATATTCCCATAAGATCTTTAATTAATTTTTTCAGTTTAACTAGGAATATATAGCCGAAATACCTTACGGTTATTATAACGTATTTACTTTAATATATAAGTATTTCTAATATATAAGTTACTAAAAGATATTAGTTCGTGAAATATATAAGTTACTTAAGTATATTAGTTGGTTAAATAATTAAATATCTATAAATATATAAGTTACTCTAATATAGAAGATATTTTTGATATATAACCCTAATATCTAAGATATTTTTTTATATTAGTTACTCTAATATATAAGAAATTGTAAAATATAAAAGTAGCCTATAAAAATTATTCAAATATATAAGCTGCTTTTATATAGAAGTAACTTTTATATATAGGTTAATCTAATTTATAAGATAATTTTATATATAAGTTAGTCTAATATTTAAGTAACTCTAATATATAAGAGAATTCTATTTATAAGTAAGTCTAATAAATAAGATACCTTTAAATATAAGTTTCTTTGATATATAAACTACTTTTATATCAGAGTAACTCTAATAAATAAAATTCTAAAATATAAGATACTTTTATATATAAGTTACTTAAATATATAATATAATCTTAGATATCAGTTACTTGAATAATTTAATCACTTAGTTTTATATATACTACTTGAATATACAAGATACTTCTATATAGAAGTTACTTGAATATCTAGGATACATCCTTATATAAATTACTTTTATATATAAGATACTTTGATATATAAATAACACTAATATATAAGACCGCTATATACATATACTTCTTTATATAAAATATTCTTATATATAAGTAAGTCTAATATATAAGATCCCTTAATATATAAGTTACTCTAGTCTATAAGATACTCTTTGACAACTATAAAATACTAATCTTAATATTAGAAATAACTAGAAGTTAAAGGTTATTCGATCTAGCTATATAAACTATCTACACTATAGTATTATATAGAATAAGAAACTTAAATCCTCTAGATTATATAGGGGTATTCTAGAAATTATGTTTTTTATAGTTTAACTAGGAATATATAGCCTAAAAACCTTAAGGTGTTCCTAACGTAGTTACTTTAGTATATAAGTTTTTCTAATACATAAGTTACCAAAGTATTTTAGTCACTTTAATAATTGAATCGCCTTTATAAACTAGTTACTCTAATATAGAAGATCCCTTTATATATTACTACTTCCTATATATAAGTTACTCTAATATTTAAGATATTTTTATATATGAGTTACTCTTAAGTATAAGATACTAGAATATATAAGTTACTTTTATATATAAAATTTTTATATATGAGTTACTCTTAAGTATAAGATACTAGAATATATAAGTTACTTTTATATATAAACTACTCAAATATAAGAGTTATTCTTATATATAAGTTGCTATAATATCTAACATATAAGATACTTATATATATAAGTTACTTAAAATGTCTGACTGACTGTTCCTATATATAAGTAACTTTGATATATAAGAGTTTTAAGTTACTTAAAATGTCTGACTGACTGTTCCTATATATAAGTAACTTTGATATATAAGAGTTTTTATATATAAGTTACTCTTATAAATAACCCTAGCTTTATATATAAGTTTCTTTAATACATAAATTACTTTTATATTAATAAGTTTCTTTAATATATAAATTACTTTTATATTAAAGTAACTCTTATAAATTAGATATCTTTATATATAAGCAAATATATAAATTACTTTTATATTAAAGTAACTCTTATAAATTAGATATCTTTATATATAAGCTTCTCTAATTTAAAAATTACTTTTATATATAAGTCACTCTAAAATATAAGATACCTTTATATATCAGTTACTTAATTATAATAATAAAACATAATCTTATATATTAATAACTTAAATAATTTGATTAATTCAGAAACCTTAATAGCTAGTATATATTATAGAAATAACCTAGAGTAGTAGGTTATTATATTTAGCTATATAAACTATTTAGACTATAGTATTATATAGAAGAAGAAACTTTAGTCCTCGAGATTATATAAGGGTATTCTAGAACTTATAATTCTTATAATTTAACTAGGAATGTATAGCCTAAATACCTAAGGTTATTCTAACGTATTTACTTTAATATATAAGTTATTCTAATATATAAGCTACTAAAATATATTAGTCCTTCTTATATTTAAGTTACTAAAGCAAATTAGTTGCTTTAATAATTAAATCGCGTTAATATATAAGCTAGTCTATTAGATAAGATCCGTTAATATATAAGTTACTTTACTATATAAGATATTTTATAGGGATAACTCTAATATCTGAGACAGTTTTCTGTATAAGTCACTCTGATATATAAGAAATTCTAATATATAAAAGTAGTTTATATAAGTTACTCGAATATTGGAAAGCTACTTTTATAGAGAATGTACTTTTATATATAGGTTAATCTAATATATAAGATACTTTTATTTGTAAGTTACCCTAATATATAAGTAACTCTAATATATAAGATAATATTATATATAAGTAAGTCTAAGAAATAAGATACCTTTATATATAAGTTTCTTCAACATATAAACTACTTTTATATCAGAGTAAATCTAGTATAAATTACTTTTATATTTGGAGTAACTCTTATAAATATGATACTTTTACATGTAAGCTTTTTCTTATATATAAGTTACTTTACAATATAAGATGTTTTTATATATTCGTTAGTCGAATATATATTATAATCTAATATATAAGTCACTTGAATAATTTGATTGCTGTAATATTTAAGTTAATTGAATATATAGGATACATCCTTATGTAAATTACTTTCATATATAAGATACTTTGATATTATAAATAACTTAGAGTAATAGGTCATTTTATTTAGCTATATAAAATATCTATATTATTAAAATTCTTTAAAACTCTTTTCTTCTTACCTAGCTACGATACCTTAAAAGTTGAAAATCTTAATATTAAAAATTATAAAAACGCTATACGTACCCTTATAGACTTATAGGCGCTCCGTAAAGGCGAAATCGAAAAATATAATAAGTTAGAAGTCTAAGTTTTTATAAGATCTTTTAGTATTATAGAAAAAAATATATATATATTAACTAGATTAATATCCTTAGTATTTTAAAATTCCTTTACTCTTAGAATCCTAATATTACGTAGTTATAGCCCGTACTTTTAAGCGATACGTAGCCCTAACCTAATATTTTCTACCTACCTATTTAGGTCCTCTTCCCTTCTTACCTAGCTATAATACCTTAAAAGTTAAAAATCTTAGTCTTAAAAAGCCTAAAAGCGCTATACGTACCTTTATAGTTTTATAGGCGCTCTATAAAGGCGAAATCAAATAAAATAATAACTAAGAAGTCTAAGTTTACGTAGGATCTTTCTATATATTAAAAAAAAAGATATATTTATTAACTAGATAAATATCCTTAAGGATTTAAAATCTATTTACTCTATTCTAGTACGGTCGTCAAATTTTAAAGTTCCTTATACTAGCTATATATACCGTACTAGGTATTATATAGAATTAAGCTATATCTATATTATAGCCTAAGGCTAGTATAGCTGTACTTACTACGCCCTAGTAGGGTAAGGCGGCTATATATATTATATAATATAGAGGTTATTAAACTACTTTTCTAATAGCAAAAAATCTATTATAGTAAAGTTAACCGTATATCTCTCTCTAGAATAGCGTTATATAATATATATAAGAAATACGTAAGCTCGAAAGAAGTAAAATATTATAAACCTTTTTCTTACTATTCTTCCTTATAAGGCTATTCTAGGATAAGAAAGATTATTTATCTAGATATAGCTAGAGGCTAACAAACCCTAGAAGTTTAAAAGGCTAATTATAAAAAGAGCGTAGCCCGCGGACTAATAGGACTAGTATTATATAGAAGAAGATACTTTAGTCCTCTATATTATATAAGGGTATTCTAGAAATTATAATTTTTTCAGTTTAACTAGGAATATATAGCCGAAATACCTTACGGTTATTATAACGTATTTACTTTAATATATAAGTATTTCTAATATATAAGTTACTAAAAGATATTAGTTCGTGAAATATATAAGTTACTTAAGTATATTAGTTGGTTAAATAATTAAATCGCGCTAGTATATAAGTTACTCTAATATATAAGATCTATAAATATATAAGTTACTCTAATATAGAAGATATTTTTGATATATAACCCTAATATCTAAGATATTTTTCTATATTAGTTACTCTAATATATAAGAAATTCTAATATATAAAAGTAGCCTATAAAAATTATTCAAATATATAAGCTGCTTTTATATAGAAGTAACTTTTATATATAGGTTAATCTAATTTATAAGATAATTTTATATATAAGTTAGTCTAATATTTAAGTAACTCTAATATATAAGAGAATTCTATTTATAAGTAAGTCTAATAAATAAGATACCTTTATATATAAGTTTCTTAAATATATAAACTACTTTTATATTAGAGTAACTCTAATAAATAAGATATTTCTATATATAAGTTTTTCTGCTAAATAAGTTACTTCTATATATAAATTATTCTAAAATATAAGATACTTTTATATATAAGTTACTTCTATATATCAGTTACTTAAATATATAAGTTACTTCTATATATAAGTTACTTAAACATATAAGTTACTTATATATATAAGTTATTTTAATATTTAAGATACTTTTATATATAAGTTACTCTAGTATATATATTCCTTTTATATATTAGTTATATCAATAATTTAAAGAGTTCTATTTTCTAGTACTAATGTATAAAACTATATATATTCTTTATAAGTATTATTTTCTAGTAAGTACCTCTCTACTTATAATTAGTAAGTATTTTATTTGTCTTTTACGTTTTTGAAGGTCGTAACTCCTTAATAGGCTTAGACTATAAAATACTAATCTTAATATTAGAAATAACTAGAAGTTAAAGGTTATTCTAAGTTACTAAAATATATAGGATATATCCTTATATAAATTACTTTTATATATAAGATACTTTGATATATAAATAACTCTAATATACAAAACCGTTATATATATATTTTTCTATATGTAAAATATTCTTATATATAAGTAAGACTAATATATAAGATCCCTTAATATATAAGTTACTCTAGTTAAGTTACTATAATATATTCGATACTTAATATATAAGTTACTTTTATATACAAGATACTTATATATATAAGTTACGTTAATATTTAAGATACTTTTATCTATAAGCTACTCTAGTATATATATTACTTTTATATATTAGGTATATTAGTAATTTAAAGAATTCTATTTTCTTTACTCTAGTATATATATTACTTTTATATATTAGGTATATTAGTAATTTAAAGAATTCTATTTTCTAGTACTAACGTATAAAACTATATATATCCTTTTATAAGTATTATTTTCTAGTAAGTACCTCTCTACTTATAATTAGTAAGTATTTTATTAGTCTTTTACTTTTTTTAAGGTCGTAACTCCTTAATAGGCTTAGGCTATAAAATACTAAGCTTAATATTAGAAATAACTAGGAGTTAAAGGTTATTCGATTTAGCTATATAAACTATCTAGACTATAGTATTATATAGAATAAGAAACTTAGATTCTCTAGATTATATAAGGGTATTCTAGAAATTATAATTTTTATAGTTTAACTAGGAATATATAGCCTAAAAACCTTAAGGTTTTCCTAACGTAGTTACTTTAGTATATAAGTTTTTCTAATATATAAGTTACCTAAGTATTTTAGTTGCCTTAATAATTAAATCGCCTTAATAAACTAGTTACTCTAATATAGAAGATCCCTTTATATATTACTACTTCCTATATATAAGTTACTCTAATATTTAAGATATTTTTATATATGAGTTACTCTTAAGTATAAGATACTAGAATATATAAGTTACTTTTATATATAAACTACTCAAATATAAGAGTTATTCTTATATATAAGTTGCTATAATATCTAACATATAAGATACTTATATATATAAGTTACTTAAAATGTCTGACTGACTGTTCCTATATATAAGTAACTTTGATATATAAGAGTTTTTATATATAAGTTACTCTTATAAATAACCCTAGCTTTATATATAAGTTTCTTTAATATATAAATTACTTTTATATTAATAAGTTTCTTCAATATATAAATTACTTTTATATTAAAGTAACTCTTATAAATTAGATATCTTTATATATAAGCTTCTCTAATTTAAAAATTACTTTTATATATAAGTCACTCTAAAATATAAGATACCTTTATATATAAGTTACTTAAATATAAAATATAATCTTATATATTAATAGCTTAAATAATTTGATTAATTCAGAAACCTTAATAGCTAGTATATATTATAGAAATAACCTAGAGTAGTAGGTTATTATATTTAGCTATATAAACTATTTAGACTATAGTATTATATAGAAGAAGAAACTTTAGTCCTCGAGATTATATAAGGGTATTCTAGAACTTATAATTCTTATAATTTAACTAGGAATGTATAGCCTAAATACCTAAGGTTATTCTAACGTATTTACTTTAATATATAAGTTATTCTAATATATAAGCTACTAAAATATATTAGTCCTTCTTATATTTAAGTTACTAAAGCAAATTAGTTGCTTTAATAATTGAATCGCGTTAATATATAAGCTACTCTAATATATAAGATCCGTGAATATATGAGTTACTCTACTATATAAGATATTTTATATTAATAACTCTAATATCTGAGACAGTTTTCTGTATAAGTCACTCTGATATATAAGAAATTCTAATATATAAAAGTAGCTTATATAAGTTACTCAAATATTGGAAAGCTACTTTTATAGAGAATGTACTTTTATATATAGGTAAGTCTAATATATAAGATACTCTTATATATAAGTTACTCTAATAAATTAGCAACTCTGATATATAAGAGAATATTATATATAAGTAAGTCTACTAAATAAGATACCTTTATATATAAGTTTATTCAATGTATAAATTACTTTTATATTGGAGTAACTCTTATAAATAAGATACTTTTATATATAAGTTTTCTTATGTATAAGTTACTTTTATATATAAGTTACTCCACAATATAAGATGTTTTTATATATTCGTTAGTCGAATATATATTATAATCTAATATATAAGTCACTTGAATAATTTGATTGCTGTAATATATAAGTTACTTGAATATATAGGATACATCCTTATATAAATTACTTTCATATGTAAGATACTTTGATATGTAAATAACTCTAATATATAAGACTGTTGTAGATATACTTCTATATATAAAATACTCTTTTATATGAGTAAGTCTAATATATAAGATCCCTTGATATATAAGTTACTCTAGTATATAGGATACTCTTATATATAAACGGAGGATCTGATAGTTATAGGCGTAGGTTCTACATTATTAATATCGACAAGATAACGGGAAGGGTCGCCCCGATTTTTTTCGAAGTCTTGATATATTATAGATATATAGTTAACTCGTAGGAGTAGGAGACGCAAACGGCAGGCCGGTAGGGGGGAGGGGCGGTTTATAGTTATATTAGTAAAGCCGGGAGTAGGGAGTAGAGAGATTAAACGGTAGCTAGGGCGGAGGCCGTGCTTATTAACTATAGTTAAAGGTTAGTAAGTTATAGGGGTAACTAAATCGTAGAGTTAGTCCGATAGAAACACTTACCTACGTATAGCATAGGAGATACAAAGTTTAGGTAGTAGAAACACCCTAAAAATCAGTACGCGATATCCGAGACAAAGGGTAGATAGCGCCGTTACTAAGGAAACAACAACTTACTTTGAAATAAATCTATATAAGTATAGTAACGCCGTGAGTAGAGGTTACTTAATATAACGGGAAGGTTATATATCGCAATAGTTGTACTCGTAAAAGTCAGCGTAAGATTTCGATAAATAACGGTAGTAGGCTAAGTAAAGCGAAGCGGTAATAAAGAAAACCTTCCGAAGTATATCCGAGGTTAGAGGGTTGCTATTAGTACTTCCCTTCGAGATAATTACGATATTCTATCCCCTCTATCTACCTACGCGTATAACTTAACACCTACTAATACAACTCTAAAATACCGGGAGAAGGTCGAAACCTAATTAGTACCTACGGCCGACACTATACACCTATCTATTACTCTTTTATATATTCTTATAATAAGGTTAGACAATACCTACGGAGGGGTAGATATACCTACTTATCGGTCTTATATAAAGACTTACTATACTTACCGGCTAAAAGGTTATTAGCGTCGGGTATAAAAACCCCGTATAGTTTAAAGTTCTACTAAATACTCGTACTAGAATAAGTACTACCCGCAGAAAGACGCGGGTAGAATTAAGAATAGATATATTAAGGGTAGAAGTATTAACTAAGCGCTAATACCTAAAAGTCCGGGTAACTATAGTAAAAAGTTATAAATAAAAATCGAGAGGTACGGGCCCTACTAAGCGAAATTTTCTCGCTCCCCCCCTTATCTCTAATCTTACCTATATAGACACCTACCTACCTATCCTTAACTTACGCGCTAGGGTACTATACTATATAAGACTCGGAGTACGACGAACCGTAAGCGGCTAGTAGTCTTCGTAACCGCCCTAAAATAAAAGGCTCTCCCGCCTCGAGTTAACCTTTAAAGCGTAAACGTAAAGATAAACAACGCGATACGAAAACTTATAGCTTAATAAAACGTAATAGTATCTTATTAGATAAGTTAAGTCGTAGTAAAGACTAGCCTAGTACTAAACGATAGCGCCCGTCTATACAGTCTAGTTCTATAGTATCGAAAGCTACGAAAGCACGAATAAAGAAGCTATTACGTAGCGATTATAAACCGTCGACTAAATCTAAGGACGTACGCGACTATAATATACTAACTAACTCCGAGGAAGAAAGCGACGATAATTTATCAACTAACTCCGAGAATAAAAGCGACGAGGATATAGAGACTAATACTAAGTACCGAAACGAGAAAAATAGTCTAGTACTATTATTTCGCCGAGCTTATAACTATTAGGAGAAAATTCGGGACTTAACCTTAAAAGGGAAAGACTATATATAATTATAGATAATAGATAACTTTAAAGACAATATCCTCGCCTTATAAGGAAAAATAGCGGAAGTAAAGGGGCGTAATTAGATTCCTATAAGCGAAGAAATACGTAGGCGAAGAAAGTTAAGCTCGAAACGATTATAGTTAATCTAGTCCTACTTCGGCTAGGAAGTATAGGTTATAGTCGCGACTATATTCGCGTAGTCCTCCTTAGAGAGTAACTATAACGTACCCGCGTTTAAGGACTCCGCCCTAAAAAAGGCTAGAGAGGACGCGAAGGAACATCTAGAGCTACTAGCTAAGTATATAAAATTAACGATATAGTAGTAAGATAAGAAGTATAAGAAGATACTTAATAAAGCTAGTAAGCCTAATATATAATAAGAACTATAAGGGTAGTACTAATATAGTACTCTAGCTACGTTTATACAGGTATTAGTATTAGATATTAAGGGAGTAGAAAGGTCGACCCCTTAGAAATAGCTATAACTTGCACTCGAGAAGCTAGGTATCGACGTTAAATATAACGCTTCGATCCGAGGTCTTATCGCTAGGGTAGATACTATCTAGCCCCTTAAAAAAAACAAGATTATAGACGCGTACGGAATTCTCGAGAGATACCCTCGTATATCGACGCAGCCTCGTAGCTACTACTAGGACAAGAACCTCGACGACTAAATAATAATTACGAAGATCTTTAATTCGATAAGAAAGCTCGAGGATAACGAGGTAAGATAGTCTTAAGCCCGGTAAAGAGGCGTAACTAATAAGGATAGATTAACGTAGTTACGAATAGTATAGCTAAACCTAATCTAGACGAAGCTATTAATCTTCTTCTCTCCGTATATAAGAACACCGTAACTATAATACTAGAGAGCTATATCGCAAATATATCTACGCCCGACTTAGACGGGTATACTAGATACCCTCTTATACACGACGGTAGTCGAAATAGCGATAACTAAGAGAAAATTGAGGTTACAGCCTCCTATACGCCGAAAGGTACTATTATAGGGTAGTATATAGGTTTATCCCCCCTACTTATTCGGGTGAATCCTAACTAACTATTTAGATCGTGACGATAGTTGGTAAACTCTTTATAAAGGTCTAAAATACTAGTTTTTTATACCTCCTAATAGCGAAAGCGCTGCGATCCTCGAGGAAGTAATCGGTAGAAAGGGTACCGCTTAGTTTTCTAAACTTAAGAGCGTTATCGTTCTAACCTAGACGAGTAGATAAACTATTTTTATTCCTTCCTCGTGTCTATATATAACTATATCCGCCGAGCACAGCATTCTCGTCGGCTTTAATCGGTATTATATAGAAAACTTAAGTCTTAATATCCGGTAGATCGAATACGAACTAGAGTTATTTAAACTTAATTAAGAGCGACCCGAAGGGGAGACGAGGGACTACGATTCGGTAAAAGAAATAATAGATTAGTACTAGAGTAAGCTTAAGGAAGTAAGGGACGATAGAAGTATAGAGACTAAGAAGGCCTACTTCTAAGAATAGGAGGCTTAGGAGAAGACTTATAAAGGGGAACTTTACTACTTATTCTAACGTAGTTAATTCTCGCAAATAGTACGGACCTAGCGGGATATTTCGACGGCTATTATCTAAGACAACCTACTTAGTAATAAGAAGTTTAGAGTATAGAGCCTACGAGTATATAAGCTATAGACCCGCGTACTCGAAGTTAAAGCCGAAAAAAAAGCCAAAAGAGATAGAGAATAATACTAGAAGGATAATATAGAAGAAAAGAAGAAGATAGCTAGCTTATAGGCGGAGAGTAGGAAGCTAGGCGAGTTAAATAGGGGTAGTCTTTATTCGTAGGTTAAGGGTTACCTAATCGTAAACCTTTATTCTAAATAAAAATAAGGATTATAAGCTAACCTAGAATTAGCCGCCCTAATATAGTTCTAGTAACGGGTCGTATATATATATTATCCACTTACTAGTATCGAGAACACGCCGAAATGAAATAAATAGGACGAGCGCCTTAATCTACCCCCTATAGTATAAGACTCCTA
>JEMP01000186.1:5921-16979 GCA_000738655.1 Venturia pyrina ICMP 11032 | reverse complement strand
GAAGTATAGAGACTAAGAAGGCCTACTTCTAAGAATAGGAGGCTTAGGAGAAGACTTATAAAGGGGAACTTTACTACTTATTCGAACGTGGTTAATTCTCGTAAATAGTACGGACCTGGCGGGATATTTTAATAGCTATTATCTAAGACAACCCACTTAGTAATAAGAAGTTCGGAGTATAGAGCCTAAGAGTGTATAGAGTATAGACCCGCGTACTTAAAGTCAAAGCCGACAAAAAAGCCAAAAGAGATAGAGAATGATACTAGAAGGATGATATAGAAGAAAAGAAGAAGATAGCTAGCTTATAGGCGGAGAGTAGGAAGCTAGGCGAGTTAAATAGGAGTAGTCTTTGTTCGTAGGTTAAGGGTTACCTAATCGTAAACCTTTATTCTAAATAAAAATAAGGATTATAAGCTAACCTAGAATTAGCCGCCCTAATATAGTTCTAGTAACGGGTCGTATATATATATTATCTACTTACCGGTATCGAGAACACGCCGAAATGAAATAAATAGGACGAGCGCCTTAATCTACCCCCTATAGTATAAGACTCCTACCTACCTTCCTATTTTCAGATATTATAGAAGACTAGTAGTCTGATATATTTAATGAGATCCCGGAGGGCAAAGATTTTCCTAAACCTACGTATATAATAGTCTACCTACCGGTATTAATAATAAGCTAAAATGAAACTAATAGGACGAGCGCCTTAATCTACTACCTACGGTGTATTACTACTACCTACCTTCCTATTTTCAGATATTATAAAAGACTAGTAGTCTGATATATTTAATGAGATCCCGGAGGGTAAAGATTTTCCTAAACCTACGTATATAATAGTCTACCTACCGGTATTGATAATAAGCTAAAATGAAACTAATAGGACGAGCGCCTTAATCTACTACCTACGGTGTATTACTACTACCTACCTTCCTATTTTCAGATATTATAAAAGACTAGTAGTCTGATATATTTAATGAGATCCCGGAGGGTAAAGATTTTCCTAAACCTACGTATATAATAGTCTACCTACCGGTATTGATAATAAGCTAAAATAAAACCAATAGGACGAGCGCCTTAATCTACTACCTACGGTATAATACTACTACCTACCTTCCTATTTTCAGATATTATAAAAGACTAGTAGTCTGATATATTTAATGAGATCCCGGAGGGTAAAGATTTTCCTAAACCTACGTATATAATAGTCTACCTACCGGTATCGATAACACGCTAAAATAAAACTAATAGGACGAGCGCCTCAATCTACTACCTACGGTATAATACTACTACCTACCTTCTTATTCTTAGATACTACATAAGACAAGAAGTCTGATATATATAATAGGATTATAGAGGGCTAAGTCTATATCTACGCCGCTACCTTATAGCGGAAGAGAAGGATAGGCTAATTACCTAAGATTAGATAAACTATCGTAATAATATACCTACGCCCTAAACAATCAATAACAAAGCTATAATATACTACTTTTATACTTAATATACGACTACTTCGACAACTATACCCGTCTAAACTATATAAGCTATAATTATAATTACTATTATTACTCGTTATCCCGCTAGATCTAATAGCTGTAGCTAAGCCTCGCCTAATACCCTACTAATCCTTTCCTATAATATATCTTTTAAAGCCCTTTCCTTCGCAAGATCCTAGTTACTAGGCAAAGTCTAGGCTACCGTATAGAGTAGCTATAGGTCTAACTAGGCTAACTATATCGTACTAAGCTATAGTTTTAGACCGAATATTCTTATCTGCCGGCGGATCCTAACTATTTCTATACTAAGTTCTAGGGGGGTAACTTGACTTATAACCGACATCCTACTAACTATATAGTTCCCTCTATTGTTATAGTATACTTATTGAGTCGCTATATCTTTTGTAGATAGAATAACTACTAGGTAGGCTTACGTAATACTAGAGGTTATACTGTAATACCTATCCTATTAAAGGATACGGCGGACGTCCTCCGCACCTTGTCCCCGTATCTAGTTAATAGTAAGTTACCTTAATATGTTATTAACATTGATATATAAGTAACTTTAATCTATAAGTTGTTTGAATCTATAAGCTGCTCTAGTCTTTAAGTTACTCTTTAGAAGCCAAGTTAGTTTAATATATAAGCACCTATAATTAGTATATTGGTCCCTCTAATATATAAGTTACTGAAGTGTATTAGTTGCTGCAATAATTAAATCGCGTTATTAATCAAGTTACTCTAATATATAAGATTCGTTAATATATAAGTTACTCTAATATAGAAGATATTTTACATGAATGACCCTAATATCTAAGATACCTTTCTATATAAGTCACTCTAATATATAAGAAATTCTAATATATAAAAGTAGTTTATATAAGTTACTCGAATATATAAGCTACTTTTATATAGAAGTTACTTTTATATATAGGTTAATCTAATATATAAGATACTTTTATTTGTAAGTTACTCTAATATATAAGTAACTCTGATATATAAGAGAATTTTATATATAAGTAAGTCTAATAAATAAGATACCTTTATTTATAAGTTTCTTAATCATATAAATTACTTTAATATTAGAGTAACTCTTACAAATAAGATGTCTTTATACATAAGTTTTTCTTATAAACAGGTCGCTTTCATAGATAAGTTACTCCAAAATATGATATACTTTTATATATAAGTCAGTTGAATATATAATATAATCTAATATATTAGTCACTTGCATAATTTGATTGCTTTAATATATAAGTTACTGTAGTATATAAGATACTCTTGTATATAAAATTTTTATACGTTCATATATAAGATACCTTTATATATAAGATACTTTTATATATAAGTGACTCTAATATAAAAGGCTATTGTATATATACTTCTATATATAAATTACTCTTATATATAAGGAAGTCTAATATATAAGATACCTTAATATATAAGTTACTCTAGTATATAAGACACTCTTGTATATAATATTTTTATATATCTGTTTTCCTTACATACAAGTCACTTTTATATATAAGTTTCTACAAAATATGATATACTTTTATATATAAGTCAGTTGAATATATAATATAATCTAATATATTAGTTACTTATATAATTTGATTGCTTTAATATATGAGTTACTTATGTATATAAGATAGTTCTATATATAAAATATTTGAACTAGAGAAAAGTACCTGCCGGAGAAAATATAAAGTTTTATACCTTAGCGCTAATAAAAATTAAGTAGGGTTAGAGCTTTTACCCTTAAAAGTTTACGTTTTTCTATATATTACTCTATATATAATACCTATAGACCTAAGATTCTCTTTATAGACTAGTTTATATCTTTACTATAGTATATTAAGACTTCTAGTAATAATATCTAGTAGTAGGAATCCTTAAAAATGCCTACTTTTTAATAGTAAACTAGCTATAATAGATTTTTTAAGAATTATAATTTGATAATAAGCTATAATTCAGCTCTTTTATATAGTACGTAAAGAATATTAGGGTTACGAAATCTCTTATCTGATACGTAGCTATAGGGAGGTATAGGTAGATTATATATTTCTATAACTTTCTATTTTTTTTCTTCTATCCTTTATACCTTTTTATAATAAGAGCTATAGTCTTAAAAACTAAACTATTAAATTCCTTATATTTTTCTAGTTAAGATAAATATATTATCTAGTTCTATTTTAAGTTTAAATTTTTCTAAGCTTAAGCATTTTTTTAAAACCTAAGATTTTTTAGTTATTATAAGTACTATATATATAAAAACTATAGACTCTAGTTAGCCTTACTTTAGCCTATCTAGAAACC
This sequence comes from Venturia pyrina ICMP 11032, assembly GCA_000738655.1. NCBI lineage: Eukaryota > Fungi > Ascomycota > Dothideomycetes > Venturiales > Venturiaceae > Venturia > Venturia pyrina. The sequence goes on along the minus strand of JEMP01000186.1, from coordinate 13,167 downwards.
TACCCTAAAATATAAAATTATAAAAATAAATATATTTTTTATTTTAGAGTATTCCTATAACCCCTAAAGTACTACTATAATTCTTATAGTATTCCTAGAGTATCCTAGTTTACTTTTTATAATATATAACTTACTTTAAAATATAAGTTACTTTTATATATAGGTTACTCAAATATAAAGGATACTTTTATATATAAGTAACTATATTATATAAAATTATTTTCTATAGAAGCTACTCTAGTATATAAAATTATTTTATATATAAGTTTTTCTAATATAATAATTACTTCTATATTAAAGTTAGTGTGAAATATGACATACTTTTATATATAAGATACTTCTTTATAGAAATTACTTATATAAAAGTTACTTAAATATATAAGAAACTTTGATATATAAGTTACTCTAGTATTTAAGATACTACGGTATATAAGATACTCTTATATATAAGATACTCTAATATATAAGATACTTTCATATATAAGTTACTCTAGTATATAAGATTATTTTATATATAAGTTCCTCTAAAATACTAGTTACTTCCCTATAAAATTAGTATAATATATCAAATTTGAAATACTTTTATCTTCAAGTTTCTTAAAAAATCTTACTACTTCAATATCTTAGCTACTCTAGTATATAAGATATGTCAATATATAATTCTCTCTAATATATAAGATACTTTTATTTATAAGTTACTATAATCTAGAAGTAACTCTTATATACTTATTACTTTAATAATCTGCTTACTTTGATATATAAGTTACTCTAGTATTTAAGATACTACGGTATATAAGATACTCTTATATATAAGATACTCTAATATATAAGATACTTTCATATATAAGTTACTCTAGTATATAAGATTATTTTATATATAAGTTCCTCTAAAATACTAGTTACTTCCCTATAAAATTAGTATAATATATCAAATTTGAAATACTTTTATCTTCAAGTTTCTTAAAAAATCTTACTACTTCAATATCTTAGCTACTCTAGTATATAAGATATGTCAATATATAATTCTCTCTAATATATAAGATACTTTTATTTATAAGTTACTATAATCTAGAAGTAACTCTTAAATACTTATTACTTTAATAATCTAATTACTTTAATATATAAGTTACTCTAGTATTAAAGATACCTTTTTATATAAGTTGCCTAATCTTATTAGGTACTTTTAAATAGAAGTTACTTTTATATATACCTTACTTTTCTATATAAGGTGCTTTAATATTTGAATATATAAGCTAATTTCATATTTAAGTTTCTAGAACTCATATATTACTATTATATATAAGTTACTTAACTAGATATATTACTTGAATAAATAAGTTACTTTAATATATTAGTTTTAAATAGAAGTTACTTTTATATATACCTTACTTTTCTATATAAGGTGCTTTAATATTTGAATATATAAGCTAATTTCATATTTAAGTTTCTAGAACTCATATATTACTATTATATATAAGTTACTTAAGTAGATATATTACTTGAATAAATAAGTTACTTTAATATATTAGTTTGTTTATTTTTTATAGTAACTTTATAGCCGTAGTTTCAAATATAAAAATAAGCTACTAAAATATAGTACTATTATTAGGACTCGTAGTAGCTAGCCCTTATATATAAGACGGCGTCCTAATTACTATAAAGGCTATCGTTAAAGCGTATACTATTATAGGACTATATAAAACTATCTATAGCCTCTATATCTTCTATCTCTTTAAGGGGTTCCTATCTAGGCGTATAGAATCTATTCTATTTTACTAGGACCTAGCGCCTTTTAAATTTTGTTTAGGTATAAAGGATCTTATTAACTAAATATCCCTTATAGGGGGCTAGCTATCGTCAATAACCTATCCTAGTAGGGGTAGTTCTTATAAGGCTAGCCGTAGGAGGTCTAGGTAGAAGACTAAGTAAATACCCTTAGAGATCCCTTCTAATTATATAGATAGAAGGCTAATTACCTTAGCTATTATATACTTTACCTAATAGGTATTAAGTTTCTTCTTTAGCCGCTCGCTCTTATAGTTCTAGAGGCTAAGCTAGACCTTTTTACCTACTATATATATAGAAGTAGCCTACTTAGTCTTATTAAAGGACTCCTCCTATTACTAGCTAGATATAGCTATTAAGGCCTAGTAGATATTAGTTACGTCTTTTAGCTTCTTTATAAAGGCTTCTACTTATAGCTTAGTAGGTAATACTTAGTAGCTAGTAGCGTCCTCTTTTACTATAACGGGCGAGGGGGCGTAGTAGCCGTAAGTCGCGAAGAATAGAGATATAATAATACCTACGTAGAAGTAGCTATTAATCGCTAGTTATACTATAGGGAGCTATATCTTCTAGTTAGACTATATAAAGTTTATATAGCTCTAGAGGTAGGCTTATAGCTCCTAGTTTATATACTTAGCGCCTTTATCTATTTATATATAGTAGGTACTACTAAGTCGACGTTATATACCTATAAGGTAATAGAGCTAACTCTAGAACTTCCCTATCTAGTTACTACCTTAGTTACTTGTAATAACCTATAGGAGGCTATAGTAGTTTACTTAGTATTCTAGGAATCTCTATACGTATTCCTCTAAATTTATAATAGATATTACTTCGAATACTACGGTCTTAGTAAGGTATTCCTTAATTACCTATATATTTATATAACCCTCGCTATCTAGCTACTTTATTATAAAGTCTAGAGAGATCCCCGACAAGAATTAGTTAGGAACTAGGAGTAATTAGAAGAGGCCGGCCTCTAAGGATTACTACGTCTTATTTTATATATAGGAGTTATAATTTTTAAGGAAGTATAAGATATACGCGGATAAGAGTAGCTAGTAGTAGTCTTTAACTATAGTAGAAATTAAGCCTTCCTAGCTAGGATAGCTAGAGACTACTAAGTTATAGTTCCGCTAGATAAGCCTAGTATAAAGGGTATCTATTTCTAAGACAAAGGGATCTACCCCTTTTTAATTAGCCTTTTATATAAAAGGGGTACCTAGTACCTAAAGCTTTCCTTTATAGTAGAGTAGCCCCTAGCTATCGATATTCAACTTCTATAAATACCTTCCCTTCTTACCTAGCTATAATACCTTAAAAGTCGAAAATCTTAGGATTAAAATCTTTAAAAATGCTATACGTACCTTCGTAGACTTATACCTACTCGGTAAAGGCGAAATCGAAAAATATAATAAGTTAGAAGTCTAAGCTTTCGCGGGATCTTTCGATATTTTTAAAAAAAAAAGATATATTTATTAACTAGATAAATATCCGTAGTAATTTGAAATCTATTTACTCTATTCTAGTACGGTCGTAAAATTTTGAAGTTCCTCGTACTAGCTACTATATAGAATTTAGCTATATCTATATTATAGCTTAAGGCTAGTATAGCCGTATAATATACGTAGCCGTACTAGGGTAAGGCAGCTACGTACGTTATATAATATAGAGGTAATATAATATAATTAATTATTTACTATAATATATCTTTCTAATCTAAATAATAAGATAAATAATACTAGACTATCGAAAAATTATTTAGAGGCGAAAAGTAATAAGAATTATAAAAGCGCTATACGTACCTTCGTAGTTTTACGGGCGCTCTATAAAGGCGAAATTAAAAAATATAATAACTAAGAAGTCTAAGTATACGCCCGCTCTTATAATATATTATATAAAAAGAATTCGTCTCTAGACTAGATAAAATAATAAATATCCTTAGGGATTTCAAATTCTTTTACTCTTAAAATCCTAATATTACGTAGTTATAGTACGTACCTTTAAGCTCTATGTAGCCCTTAACTAGATAAATATCCTTAGGGATTTGAAATTTTATACCTTTATAAAGTTGAAATCCTAATATTAAGTAGTTATAGCCCGTACTTTTAAGCTATATATAGCCCTAGCCTAGTATTTTCTACCTACTAAGGTCCTACTACTACTAAGTTAGCCTATATATATTAGCTCTAATCCTACGTAAGATACGTACTTAGTAAAATAGTACGAAGCTTCTATTAGTACTTAAGCTAATATAAGCTTCTTCTTTAGTACCTTATATACTAGAACTAAAAGCGTATTAGCTACGAGAGAACGCGAGAGCTTAAAAAGGTTATAAACTTACTACTACGCTACTTATTATAGCGCTCCTAATATCTACCCTTAAGGTAATTACTATACGTACCCTCCGCCTTACCTTTAAGTATATAATAGCCTTTAAAAAGACTAAGGCCTACCTAATACTTATTATACGTATCCTCGCCTTTATACATATTATCCGTACGCGTATAATAGGAGGCTAGAGTATTATAATCGGTACGTAATAGCGTTATATAATACGTATAAGAAATACCTACGCTCGTAAGAAGTTAAATATAATAAACCTCTTTCTTACTATTCTTCCTTATAAGGCTATTCTAGGATAAGAAAGATCGTTTATTTAGACGTAACCGGAGGCTAACTAACACTAGAAGTTAAAAAGACTTATTTTAAAAGGAGTAAAGCCCGCGGATAAATAGGACTTTTAGTTACCTATCTAGACCTTAAGACGGAGGCTAGGGGGTACTATATAGAGACTATTCCTAATAGTATAGAATACCCCCTAGTATATAGTATCGCGTATAGCTAAGTTATTCTATAGTAGGTTTAGTTCCCCCTCCTTAAAAGGGCTAAGGGACCCTTTAAACGTACTATACTCTATTATAAAGGGTACGGCCTATATCTATTTTGTAAGGCTATTTAGAGAGAAAAGCTATCTTAACTTAGAATTATAGTCACCCTTTTCTATTAGTATATATAATAAAGCCTAGGTACTTAATTTATTTTCTTCTAAACTTAGATTTTATTAGATAAAGGTATAGGCTTACGTCTAAAAGTTTATAGAGAATAGTATAGACTTTATAGAAATAGTCCTTATAGGACCCTAAGGAGTATATTAATATATTACCTATATATATAGAGTTCGTCTAGTTCTCCTTATAGTATAGTATTAATATACTATTAGGAACTAGCTAGGGCCCTAGCTAAACTAAATAGAGTTACTAGCTACTCGAATAACGTATATCTCGTTCTAAGGGCTATTTTATATTTATATCCCTTAGCTTTATAGAGCTTCTAAAAAGTAGATATAATATCTACCTTAGTTTACTAAGTAGCTACTATTAAGTTTTATAGGGTCTCTAAGATAAAAGGAAGGGGGTAATAGTTAGCTATAGTAATAGTATTTAGGGCCTAGTAGTTATAGTAGAATTAAAGGCTAGAGAATACTTTTAGTACGAAAAGTACTAAAGACCCCTTAGTAGAGGTAGATAGCTAAATAAACCCTTTAGCTAGTAGGTTATTAAGTATCCTTTAGAGTACTAGTAGCTATAGTCCCGTAGTCTATATATTATCTAATAGTATCTACTTATATAGGGTTCTTAGTCCTAACCTTTATAAGGGCGCTAGCCCTAATAATATCTTATTATTCTAAAATAAGCTCTAGGTAAAATACTATCTCTATAGCCCTAACTAATTTCGAGTCTAAGTAGAATATTTTAGAAAAGAGATGTATTCTAGAAAAGAAATAATTATAATAATAAAATAGATACCTATAAGCTGTAAGAGTAGGGTATAATAAAGAAGATAGTACTAAATAGTTATTCCTTAGTTATTAGATGAAAAAAAAAATAGAAAAGAGTTAAGTTAGGGGTATTTCTTAATAATTCGAACTAAGGGTTAGGGTATAATATAGAGTCTAAGTATAAAGTATAAATCCCTCTATTAGGTTTACCCCTTTCTTATACCTCAATATACACCTAGGGTCTATTTCAGAGTCTAATATTTAGGATAGTTTTGTTCTTTAATAAAAGTATATATTATAAAGGTAAAGGCGTATAATTAGGGTTAGGGTTAGGGTTATTAATCTAGAGCTATATAGCTACTTCTTAAGGGTGAAACTTCTATATATCTAGGAGCCATAGATTAGGGCGTATTAGGGGTATGTCGGTGTGTCGGTGTGTTAGGGTTAGGGTTAGGGTTAGGGTTAGGGTTTTAGCCCTAACCTAGTATTTTCTACCTACTAAGGTCCTACTACTACTAAGTTAGCCTATATATATTAGTTCTTATCCTACGTAAGATACGTACTTAGCGAAATAGTACGAAGCTTCTATTAGTACCTAAGCTAATATAAGCTATATAAAAAGAATTAGTCTCTTAACTAGATAAAATAATAAATATCGTTAGGGATTTGAAATTCTTTTACTCTTGAAATCCTAATATTACGTAGTTATAGCCCGTGCTTTTAAGCGATACGTAGCCCTTAACTAGATAAATATCCTTAGGGATTTGAAATTTTATACCTTTATAAAGTTGAAATCCTAATATTAAGTAGTTATAGCCCGTACTTTTAAGCTATATATAGCCCTAGCCTAGTATTTTCTACCTACTAAGGTCCTACTACTACTAAGTTAGCCTATATATATTAGCTCTAATCCTACGTAAGATACGTACTTAGTAAAATAGTACGAAGCTTCTATTAGTACTTAAGCTAATATAAGCTTCTTCTTTAGTACCTTATATACTAGAACTAAAAGCGTATTAGCTACGAGAGAACGCGAGAGCTTAAAAAGGTTATAAACTTACTACTACGCTACTTATTATAGCGCTCCTAATATCTACCCTTAAGGTAATTACTATACGTACCCTCCGCCTTACCTTTAAGTATATAATAGCCTTTAAAAAGACTAAGGCCTACCTAATACTTATTATACGTATCCTCGCCTTTATACATATTATCCGTACGCGTATAATAGGAGGCTAGAGTATTATAATCGGTACGTAATAGCGTTATATAATACGTATAAGAAATACCTACGCTCGTAAGAAGTTAAATATAATAAACCTCTTTCTTACTATTCTTCCTTATAAGGCTATTCTAGGATAAGAAAGATCGTTTATTTAGACGTAGCCGGAGGCTAACTAACCCTAGAAGTTTAAAATACTTATTTTAAAAAGAGTAAAGCCCGCGGATAAATAGGACTTTTAGTTACCTATCTAGACCTTAAGACGGAGGCTAGGGGGTACTATATAGAGACTATTCCTAATAGTATAGAATACCCCCTAGTATATAGTATCGCGTATAGCTAAGTTATTCTATAGTAGGTTTAGTTCCCCCTCCTTAAAAGGGCTAAGGGACCCTTTAAACGTACTATACTCTATTATAAAGGGTACGGCCTATATCTATTTTGTAAGGCTATTTAGA
>JEMP01000185.1:150798-163536 GCA_000738655.1 Venturia pyrina ICMP 11032 | reverse complement strand
TAGGTTAGGTAATCTATAATTACCTAATTATCTTCCTAAACTCCTTTCCCTTAAGGAATATTCCTGAACCTTATTATAGCTCTAGTTACTAAACCTCCTCCGAAGCCGAAGTAGGATAGAAAACCTAGAAAGCCCTATCGCTATAAGCTAGAAAGTAAGTTTATATTATAATTCCTGATTCCTAGTTATTTCCTAGTAGTAATCCTAGTAGTCTCTAACTTATTCTAGACGTTACCCTACGTAAGATCTACCGCTACTAGAAAGAAGTAGATCTACTTATACCGAAAGCTAGATTTACCCGAGTTGTTTAACAGGTTCCCTAAGATATTAAGTAAGACCTTTAATTTTTAGTATTAGTAATCACGGTACTCTAAGAATCTAGAGAAGCCTTTCTTATTAGCCTTTTAGAAGGTAAGTTATTCCTTAATCTATTCTAACTTAACTATACTAATAGTTTACTCTTAGATCCTAATCTCCTCGTAANAAGGTAAGTTATCCCTTAATCTACTCTAACTTAACTATACTAATAGTTTACTCTTAGATCCTAATCTCCTCGTAATTTACGCTAAACGTATTACTATTTAGTCTAAGGATATAGAGTTAGTAAGGAGGATTTATAGTAATATAAAAGAGGTCCGGATTCCTTAGTTTATTCAGGCGATATACTTAATATTTTATATATTTTTAGAGTTTAATACCCTAGGGAATATAATTACGATAGGTTCTCGGGGATTAGATTTAGATAGTTTCTCTAACTAGAGAAAGATTTCTTAATAATACTATTAAATAATATATTCTATACTAATACTTTATACTTTAACTACTAGAAGACTACTAGGAAATTGATTTCTACCTACTAAGTATAATTAAAGAACATCTCTCTTAGTATATAAGGGGGATACTAAGTATCTCTTTAGATATTATCTTTCTAAATAATTAAAGATTATATATCTTTTATATATTCTAAGATTTATGATTTCGTAGACTCTTAGTTTGTTGAAAGAAACGATGTATTAAAGAATAAGTATCTAACGATAGGTTTTTATTTAAGAATCGAATAAATATATTTATTATTTAATCAAAATCGAATTCCTACTTTAGTTTATAATATAATTATCTAGTACTAAGTAGATCTATAGAAGATGTTCCTACGAATATATTAATATTATCTTTATATATATTTCTCTTCTTATTAAAGGTGTATTTATGTTTTCGTACTCTCTTTAATACGTTCTTAGATACTAAGAACCTAAAGTAGCCTAGTAAGATTCTTAGTATTTCGTACAAATATTTAGAATCACGAATTCTATTATCTATTACTATACTATTACTATTAATCTATTATTACTAGTCTCTTACTACTAGTATCTTCCTACTAGTATTTTACTACCTATCTACTATAGCCTTATTATCTTCTACTACGTACGTCCCTCCCGCTAGAGTATATCTACTATTAGTAGGGAAATATAATACCTATTTTAAGTAGATACTAGATAACTCTAACTAGTTTAATAAGTAGTAGATTACGATATTATTTTACTAGGAGTAGATATCCCTCGCTATTCCTATCCTTCCTATATAGGGAACTAAGAGGAGGGCTATAGGGTAGTAGTATTTTATTAAGGGCGCTCTTCGTACTTCTAGCGAGCCTCGATATATATATATACGATATAATCTAGTAATAAAACATCTATATAAGAATAGAACGAATGAGATTAGTTCTTACCTAAGATCGAAAGTATATATCTCGACCTCTGTAAGGCGAGGAATAGTATAACTAACTATAAAGAAGGGCTTTAGGGTAGTAGTAAGACTACTAGGAAACTACTAGGCTTTAATTTCTACTAATATTTCAGAGTTAACGAGTTAGCGTTAATCTCGTAAAAGGTAGTAGCCTTAAACTATCCCCTACTAATTTCGATAAGGGACTTATTCGTATAATTATCGTATATAAGTAGTTACTTATAACTATTAATAATCAAGAATTTGTACGCCTACTTATATATCTAGACGCTACGTAATAGCTCCCCTTATTATCGACTATTACGAATAGAATCCTAGAGCTATAAAAGAAGTTTGTTAAGGGAAGACCTTAGTAAGTACTAAAGGTAATATTGTAGATAAAGCTAAGTTAACTAGAGAATATAAAGAGGTAGAAAGTATCCTCCTTATAGTCTTCTCTAGGGACTATACCCTTTAGCCTAGTCTCCTTTCTCTAGACCTAAGGGTACTAGCCCCTAATATTACCCCCGTACTACCCCCCGGGCCTTAATTAAACATTACGGCTACCGGGGAAAAACGACTACCCTTAATACTACTTCCTAGGCGTCTTCCTATTGTTCTCGGCTATCGGTATCCTATATACGAGCTCTAAGAACCGACCTCTTATACCCGTAGGCCGACCTAAAACCTAGCCTATTATCCTTATAACTATAATACTAGATCTTATAGTCTAGCTAGATCCTATTATCGGGCTAGATGCTATTATCGATAGCCTATAAGATAAGCTCTCTACTAGATCTCTAGCCGATAATAGACGTATCTATCCTATTATTACTCTAACTTATATTATCGTTACCGGTCGGTCTTCTCGGCCTTAACCCTATTAATAATAATAGTTAGTTATCTAATCGGCGCTCCTTTACCCTCCGTTTAAAACTAACTAGTTATAGCTCGCTATCGCCGCCCCTTTACTACTATTACCCCGGCCTAGTAGTTAGAACTATTAGTCTTATCCTACCCTTATAGTTTCCGTCTACTAACGAAACTATTAGTCTTATCCTACCCTTACGGTTTCTATCTACTAACGACTACTCTTAGACTTATCGTACCGTCTACTATCTTAGCTACGCCGCTATTAGTAGGGATTACTAAAACTAACTAATCGTCCTGCCCGTAATTAGCTCTAACTCTTCCTATATTATCTCCGGNGTAGGGATTACCGAAACTAACTAATCGTCCTACCCGTAATTAGCTCTAACTCTTCCTATATTATCTCCGGCTAATCTCTCTAGGTTACTATTAGATACTAGCCCTATACCGCTACTACCTACGCCTACTACGCCTACTTTCGTAGCTAGTATTATATAATATAAGCTATCTTCGGTCCGTCCCGAACTTACTACTAACCTTTTAAACTAGGCCTAAGCTTATAGGACTAGCGTTTACCGCCTAGATACGCACCCTAGCTAGCGCTACGTATATTACTACTATCTCCTAGTCTCTTCCGTATACTAACCTTTCGTAGTAAAGCTACGTATAAGGACCTCGTCTCCGCTATTAAGGCCTAGCGGGCCTTAAAGGGTTTAGACGCCCGGGCTCTTATTCCTTTATAGAACTCCTACTTCCTAAATTCCGTAGCCGCTAACTATCCTAAATAGCCCGGTCGCCGCTACCCTCTCTATTACCTATAAGAGGAAGATTTCGGACTTCGCGCTAGCCGGCGTACCTATTCCTATACCCTAGGTATAAGGCCTATGCCGCGCCAACCTATAGGTAGGAGGGGATTTTTATTTTTATTCTTTTTCTTTTTCTTTTTCTTCTTACTTACTAGGCTACTAGCGCCTAGCGTAGCTAGCCGAGCGCTTTCCGGTCTAGAAAGGGCGGGGTCCCTATAACCCTAAAAAATAATAAAATTAATTTATAACCCTACCTCTCCTATATAATTATATAACTTATACTAGACTATATAGTCTCTCTAAGCCCTTTTCCTACCCGTACCTTAATCCCTATAATAGACTATCGAGGCCGAGTTATCCGCGTCTCTAACTATCTCTTCGTACTAGCTTTCCGATATTCTATCCTATACCCCTACTCTATATAAGTGTCGCTGAAATCCTACCTAGTATATAGTCGAGTTACTAGTCTCGCTACTACTAACCTACTTATTAATATACCTAGCGGTAGCCCTTCTGTTTCGACTTCTAGCCGGCGTATTGCGATAGGGGCCCGTTGTTTATTTTAGCTAACCTATACCGTAGTTCGAACTTATCTATTACTACTACGTCTTTAATATTCTCTAAGGGTTCCTAGGTAGGTTTATAATAACTATCCTACTTTACTAGGACCTCTCGTCCTTTCCCCTATCTTGCCGTCCTCGCGTATAATACCTTCTCTACGGTATACTTATTATACGTCTCGAATAGGACGGGCGTAGGCTAATAGTCGTTAACTACCTAGCTAGGGAGTAGATCTTCTACGTAGAGCCGTAGGAGGTCTAGATAAAAAACTATATAAATTCTACTAGGGATTCCTTTAATACGGATTAATAGCGGGCTGATTACCTCGGAGACTATATACTTACTATATCTAGTATCTAGCTTCTTCTTCGGCCTCTCGGTCCCGTAATTCCGAAGGTCTAGCTATACCTTATTACCGACCTTAAACTTTAGGGTAGGAGCCTAGCGTCTATTCGTAGAGTCCTCCTATTATTACGCTAACGTAGCTATTAACGCTTAGTAAAGCTCTATTACCTATTTAATTCGCGAAATAAACGCTTCTACTCGCTATTTAGCTAGAACTAGGCTAGAGCCTATAGGCTCTTTAGTAAGCGATACTAGAGATAGGTTATCGTACCTATAGGTAGTAAAGAATAGTAATATCCTAATACCTAAGTAGTATCTACCGTTTATCGCTAGTTATACTATTAGTAGCTATTTTGCCTAGTCGCTCTGGCTAAAGTTTACGAAATACCTTAAGTACGCCTAGACCTTCTAGTTTAGCCTCTTAGGGCCCCTATCTATTTACGCGTAGTAACTACTACTTAACCTCTACTCTATCCCTAGTAACTGATAAAAATTTCTCTAGAAGGCGCCCGTCTAGTTCGACCTACGGTCTAATATAATTATAGTAGGTAGCCCGTAGTATCTTACCTAGTAGTTTAAGAATATCTCGGTAGAAGCCTCCGCTCTTATAGCGGCTATCGGCTAGAATACTACGGTCTTACTAAGCCTATCCTTAATTACCTATAGGTTAGTATACCCGCTAGAGTCAGGGAGCTCGACTATAAAGTCTATAGAGATCTCTAAGAAGAAGCGCTCGGGGACCGGGAGGGGTTAAAGTAGACCCTATTTCGCGTTCTACTATACTTTATTTCTACCGTAGCTATCGTAGTTGCGTATAAACCTCCTAATATACGCCGGTATAAGCGGCTAGTAGAAATCCCTTCTTACTACGGATAGTATACCCTCTTAACCGGGATAGCTGGTTAGTATAGAATTATAGGTCTTCTAGATTAGTTGAGTACGTAGTAAGTTAAGTATTTTAGTCCTAGCGTCCGAGCTATTTCTCTTAGCCTCCGTCGTAAATAGAGTACCTAGAACCTATAGCTTACCTTAGTATTAGAAGAGACCTAGGTATCGATTCTATAATCCCTAATCTAAATCTTTATACGCGTACCGCCTAGTAGATCGCGAGCTCCGTTCTTAACCGCCCGTACTACCCGTAGATATAAGCTATCCTTAGACTTTATACCTTCCTATAATTTATCTAGTATAGGATTATTAGAAGGTCTAAAGGGACTCTCCTTATAGACCGCTTAAAACGGGGCGGCGACCGTCTACCTAGTAAGGCTTTCCTCGGGAAATAACTAGTATATTCTTAACGCGTAGTCCTAATTATCTAGACTATCCTAGTCCCTCTAGGAGAGTATATTAGGTACGACTACTCGCGTAGGTAGATAGAGGGGATAGAACATCGTAATTATCTTAAAGGGAAGTACTAATAGTAACCCTCTTACCTCGGATATACTTCGGAAGGTTTTTTTTATTACTACTTCGCTTTACTTAGCCTACTACTATTGTTTATTAAAATCTTACGCTGACTTTTACGGGTATAACTATTAACTTATATAGATTTATTTTAAAGTAAGTTGTTGTTTCCTTAGTAATAGCGCTATCTACCCTTTGTCTTAGACATCGCGTACTAATTTTTAGGGTGTTTCTACTACCTAAACTTTGTATCTCCTATACTGTACGTAGGTAAGTGTTTCTATTAGACTAACTCTACGATTTAGTTACCCCTATAACTTACTAACCTTTATCTATAGTTAATAAGTACGGCCTCCGCCCTAGCTACCGTTTAATCTATCTACTCCCTACTCCCGGCTTTACTAATATAACTATAAACCGCCCCTCCCCCCTACCGGCCTACCGTTTGCGTCTCCTACTCCTACGAGTTAACTATATATCTATAATATATCAAGACTTCGAAAAAAATCGGGGCGACCCTTGCCGTTATCTTGTTGATATTGATAATATAGAACCTACGCCTATAATAATTAGATCCTCCGTTATTACGGATTTCTTCAGCCTACCGCGCGAGCTTCGGGATAAGATCTATAGACTTTGTCTTACGCGGGCCGCTAGCTATCTTTTTAAATTTAAGTCGATTGATACCCTCGTGTATAGTTACGACTATACCCTATTAACTAATAAGCTAGGTCTTCGGAATACTCTATCGTATCTACGCTCCGATAACCTAGCTTATACCGAATATAGGGGTATATACTATACTTTCTTAGATAGTAGCGGTACTATCGAACGTGGATATACAGGCGACGAGTAGAATAAAGTAGAGGAGGGTGAAAATAAAGAGGCAAATAACTAGATAATATAGGGATACGATAGTATTTATAACTTCGTTTTTATATCTACTTCTATTTACTTATTTAGTTACTAGATTTCGAACTTCCTTAACGGCCCGTCCTTAGCAAAACTGACGATAAACTTTATTCGGATAAACTCGCTCTAGATCTACTACTCGTATCTCGATAGATCGCTAAGGAGGTAGTTCCTTTACTCTATTCAGCTAATAAATTCTTTATTGAGGCTTCTAATATCTAGTCAGACAATTAGATCTCTTTATAGGATTAGGGTAGTAGCTCGAATATACTCGGACAAGCTAGCTACCTTCGAATTTCCTTTCGAATAGTTTATAATCTATATACCTAGTATAGTAATATAGCCTTATTCTTTACTAGGTTAGCGTCGACTCTTAAGGGCAACTAGAAGCTTTAGTCGGTAGGTATTAATGTCAAGCTATACCTCAACGACGACACGGAGAACGAAATACGAGATTAATAGCACATTTTCTAGGAGGTATTACGCTAGGTAAAGGAAATATAAATAGTAGGTACTAGTATTATATCGGTCGAGATTATTAGAATAGACGAATTCGACCTATAACTAGGTAGTTAGTATCCGGACCTTATATCTTCTTCGTAGAGTACGTTTACGAAACCTTCTATATTTTATCTAGATAGACCTAAGGTAGGAAATTCAACTAAGTTGCTCTAGGTCCGTATAACTCGACGTAGATATAATTTACTTTTATACGATCTCGAACGAACTACGATTACTCTAGGTCTCTAGGTTACGGTTTACCTAGATAATTAGGAAGATAGGTATAGCCGGATAGTAGTATAGTCCTTAAGTTACCTAGGGTATATAATCCTCTTAAGTAAGAGGATAGGGTTGAGTATACTTAATACGTTATTAACTACGATAGTCTTAGGGCGGGTATAATTTGATAGGGGTAACGCTATAGTATATTATATAAAGTACTTTTATATAATATCTAAGGAACGAAGAAAGCCGTTCAAACTAGTCTTATATATATTAACTTAGATCTAGAAATAGTATTCGAATATTCCTACCTACTTATAGGTACTCCTACTGCTACCGATTATACTTTTATATCGAATAAACAATTAAAGGTACTAGAGGTACGCGCCTAAACCTATAGGCTTAGCGTTCTACCTACCTATAAAGTCGCGATCCTAATAAAAATGTCCTACTGTTTTCGTATTCAGTATATTAATATAAAATAGCCCGTACGACTGTTTGATTTCTTCGGAGGCTCTCTTAATACTATACTAAACTAATCTCTTTTTTATTATAGCGTTTGTAATACTCGTGTTAGCTATTTATCGTATCCGTAGAGTCTAGGTATTCGATATTACCCTACTCTTAAGTATTATAATTTCGTGTAAAGATTCGTACTAAATAATAACGTATCCTTCTCCTATCTAAATATAGTTCTACTAATTCCGAGACGTTATAAATTTCGCGACTAAATCCTACTAGACCTCTTATCTACCCTACTACGCGAGATACTTCGGATGATCCTACTAGAAGCCCTAGGTAGCACGAATACGAGAATTAAGATTATACTACTAGGCGATTGCTATGTACCAAATAACGCGCTAGCTATACAATAAATTCGGAAATTCGAAAGTAGCTAGAATAGAAAAACTATAGACGTCCTACCTCTACTTCTTATTAATACAAATATATACCGCGAGGTTTTCTATATCGCGATACGACAACTACCGGTATTTGTTAAGCGGATATAGTATAATGATAACTAGAAGGTACTTAGGCTTAGAGGGGAACTAATCCCGACGATATAATACCGCTTAGTATATATATCTCTCCTAGCGAACATTTATCTACTATCGCGTCGGTATCTAGCGAAGGTCTATATAGCCGTTAAGAAGCTAGATAATATAAGTATATTATACTAGAATAAGCGGGGGATAGGGGAGCTAAGACGCCTCTTTAACGGGTTAGAGGGTATATAGATCGAGGAGAGTTCGTCGGTATCTAAGTTACGACTAGTAAGGTACGATAATTATATTCGGAGCGGTAGAAGGACTAAGTTTCCGGATATAGATAATATAGCCTATATACCTTCAGCTTCGGAGGTCGAAAAGGTAATAGTAGACGAGATCTAAGCTATCTAGCTATTATCGCGTAAGGTAGTTAATCTAGTCTAATCGAACTATTAATTCTATCTAACTTTGTTTCTAGGTAAGCGCGCTTAATCTACTCCTTAAAGTATATATCTAAGAGTTTAGCGGCGCGAGTACTATCGAAATTCAATTACGATACTAGGAACGAATTATAGAAACTATTTCTTAGCCGGGTAGATATAGAAGTAAGAAGCGGAGTAGGGCCGGAGAGACCGAGGGAAGCTAGTAGTAGGACTTAGAAGGTAGGATTAGCGATATTATCGGAATAGCTAAAGGAAAGCTAAGTATAGCGGACTTACGTATACCTCTCTAGGTAGGTAGAAGGGTCTAGCCTTTTCGTCGTAGGGTAGTACTAGATATAAGTAGAGTACGTCTAATAGGTACGTAAGGTAGCGATCTATTTAAGATACGTTAATCGACGTCTTAGTTATATAGGTAGTTTCGTTATTAGATTACTATACGTTAAACTATATAAATAGTTCCCTATCTATCTTATTATCCTTTAGTTATACAACCTATCTTCCCCTATCGATTTAGCCCTTTCGTCTTGTCCTCTACGCGGTTACGTCTATAATAGTAGATAAAGCTACTTATTACTTTACGATTCGGTACTATATTAGCTAATTTAAAGCACTTCGTTAACTATAGGAATAGATATACCTATCGTAAACAATTTTTAAACGTAGAGAATACGTACGCTTTATCGTTGCGTTTTTTTTGTAGTAAGTAGTAAGGAATATAGGTTGGATTAAGGTTAGCCTCTAGCCCTTAGGCGCGGTACTATACTTTTACTTATATAGATCTATTATACTTACCTAGTCTAGGATTCGATATAAGTTTATAATATAGAGAACGGTTATAATTACTATATAATCGATAATAATCGTAGGGGCGAGAGGGTTACTAGTTAGGGCGGTCTTTATAGTAGGTTAGGGTACGGCTAGTTACGATAATTACTATAGGTAGTAGAGAGCGGTACGGCGGCTATATATTTTCTATATTAAGGTAGAAGGGTTAGGGCGTTCTACCTACCTACTTAGTAACCTACCTACGGAGAGCGCTTCCTTCTAAAGTTATTAAGTACAAATCCGTCGCGTACGGGCGATAATAATATTATTTTCTACGATATAACGGGAACGGAACTAAAACTCCCGGTATTCGGCTTATCTCCTTCCGATACGTTCTTCGGATGTTTTGTTTCTTTTCGACGCGTCGAACTTTACCTATAACCTAATATTACCTTATAATATTAATATTCCTTTAAATTATTGCCTATTACTATAACGCGATAACTTCTTCTATCCTTATATATACGTTAGCCTCTCCTCCTTCTTCTACTAATTATAGCCTACTATCCCTTATAGCGATCCTAAGAGAAATCCGCGATAATATTATCAACCTCCTACTCCTATATAACTAGTACTTCTTCCTCGACCCGAAAACGACGTTAGAAAGCGGGTAGTTGTTTATATCGGGTATTAAACTTACGCGCTCGTAAGATTTCGCTAGGGCTAATAACTTTATTACCGCGTTAGCCGCCGTTAATACCTAGTTAATACGCGAGGTTACTAAGTAGTTGTTCGAACGGAACGTAATACTACTAAAGTCTATACCCTACGTCGAGAAGGAGGTGTTTCGTAAGGCTAGTATACTATATCTTAAGAGTAAGCTAGCTTTCTCGGCTACTATAGTACTAGATTATCCGAATATTATACGACCGGCGCTCTCCTAGGCTATATACTCGCTAGACGCGACTAGTATAGATTTTCTACTACGCTCTTTACTCCGGACACTAGATAGAATCGGTAGGCAACTAAAGGGACCGAATTTCGTTTTTCGTACCCTAGAGGTAAATATAACGGAAAACTCGGACGTTGTCGGTTTAGCGGAAGGAATCTTTTAGTATATTACGCGCGACGAAATAGTACTACCTTACCGCGTCCTTAAGTAGTCGATATTTTCTAAGGCCGAGCTAAAGTAGATATAGGAGGAATATATAGTATCTCTATAGCCGCGTACCCTCTACCTAAAGGTACCTTATATCTACTTATTACGTAGTATTATTTTTATACTAACTTTTGTTCTAGGCCTAGGATCCGCGGCTTACGATTACTTTTAATAGTAGTATAATTAGACCTAGACTCGGTATAACTACTAAGGCTTCGTTTTAGGAGGATATCGTTCGAGTCGTCGTAATAGGCAAACGGTAGGGTCGTAGTAGGCGTCGGTAATATACTAAGGCTTCTTTACTATATCGTACGCTCGTATAATTGATAAGACTAGCGGCTCGTACTAAATACCTAACCGAGAGTTCGGCCGAAGAATAGTACGGCGTAATTCCTAAGTTTAGGTATATCGGAGAGGCTGCGTTTATCGAGGCTTTAGGGTCCTAGGGATCGGTACTTATCTATACCGGTTTACTATACTAGTATATATATCTCTTTAGTATTTATTCTTAATAGGTTCGCTGCGTTACTAGGGTTAATAAATACGATAGATAATAATTCCGACTACTCTCTATATCTTACGTTGAAATAATAATATATTACGTATATTACGTTCTAATTACGACTTTAACTTGTCTAGTAATATTGATATCGGGCGTTTCTCGCGTCCTACCTATCTATATACCGATATACCGACTTAAGTATTTCTCGACTTTAGATAAAATAACGTTGCTTACGGTATCCTACCTACCTATATCTCGATATACCCACTTAATTATTTCTCGACTTAGGATAAAACAAGGTTACTCGCGGTCTTCTACCTAAAATATATCTTGATATACCTACTCTAGTATTTTTCGACTTAGGATAAAACAACGTTACTCGCGGTCTTCTACCTAAATATATCTCGATATACCTACTCTAGTATTTTTCGACTTAGGATAAAACAACGTTACTCGCGGTCTTCTACCTAAATATATCTCGATATACCTACTCTAGTATTTTTCGACTTAGGATAAAACAACGTTACTCGCGGTCTTCTACCTAAATATATCTCGATATACCTACTCTAGTATTTTTCGACTTAGGATAAAACAACGTTACTCGCGGTCTTCTACCTAAATATATCTCGATATACCTACTCTAGTATTTTTCGACTTAGGATAAAACAACGTTACTCGCGGTCTTCTACCTAAATATATCTCGATATACCTACTCTAGTATTTTTCGACTTAGGATAAAACAACGTTACTCGCGGTCTTCTACCTAAATATATCTCGATATACCTACTCTAGTATTTTTCGACTTAGGATAAAACAACGTTACTCGCTATAGTATCTAGTAGCTTTACCCCGCTATACCTATATTTAGCAACCGAAGAGTTAGCGACGTGCTATATGTCTATATAAAGCACTAATTAGCGTATATAGTCTTATGTATACGATATCGACAATATAGAGGACACTAAGGGTATATACTTATTATAAATTATAGGTTTAAGCCTCCTCCTAGAGGTGTAGAATCGTCCGTATATTAGTCTATCTATAGCTAATAGTCGATAAGTCTAAGGCGGAGACGTTTATATTTTCTAATTATACGATTTTACGTTTATAGGATAATAAACGCCAACTTAGGGCTCGTACGGTAGGGTTAAGGTAAGGCGTGCTATTACTACCTCCCTACTTATCAATTAATACGCTCGGGAGCTCTAAGCGTTATAGGTACTAGAGTTTCTAGATTTCTTAAGCCCTTATATTTTGAACCCTTCCAAAACCGCTGTACCCCCTACGAGCGACTATACTCTTATATAAATTTATATATATAGGGCTTTCTAGGGTTTCTATCCTTCTTAGTTACTAGAGCCTTACGAGGCGCCATTATAGTACTCTTACCCCTTACTATTTTACGAGGCGCCTTCGCAGTACTCTTACCCCCTATTATTTAGTATTTCTTAGTAACCCTTACCTTAGTATCTTAGAGCTAAGGAGGCTTAGGCGGACAAGGACCTAAATCCTAAGTAGGCTTAGGTAGACGAGGATT
>JEMP01000185.1:122063-135924 GCA_000738655.1 Venturia pyrina ICMP 11032 | reverse complement strand
CTTACTATAATAGATTAGGGGTACGCGGTCGAGGTACGGCTTAAGGAAATAAGTAGCGAAGATATTAAGAAGGTTTAGGGCTAAATAGTTTTAGCGATAAGAGATTTTTATTACTGTTAGTAGGTCTATCTAGATAGGAAGCTAATTAAGAGTATTAGCTCTATAACGAGTACCGTCGCGTGCTTAGAGAGGAAGAAGGTAGTATAGATTTAATATACGACGCGTATTTCAATTATATAATTATGGATACCTCTTTTTATACCTTAGATACGAACTTCTAATAGCCGTATATAGTTATTTATTATACTTAGTAGACCACTATATACTAGCTAATATAACTATACTAGGTTACTTATAAGATCTTTTAGAAAAGGCTATAGATAACTAGGAGGTAGCTACTATTAAGAGGAGGCTAGCTACTACTAGAATCGAGGAGAAGTAGAAGGGTACTTAACGTAAATATCCTACGAAGTCTAAGTAGGATTCGGACTATAATTTAAGCGAAGGGGCTAGCCCTAGTAATTCTAGTAGTAAAGAGGAAAAGGCGCGACCTATTAAAGTTCCTAAAATACGATCGAAGGTAGACTTAACCTAATCGAAGAAGGAAGACAGTAGATCGAAGAAGTAGAATAGTTAATCGAAGAAGTAGAACGGTTAATCGAAGTAGGGGAGCGCCCGATCGAAAAAGGGGAGCACCTAAGTTAATAACTACTAGATATCTTTATCTTCGTACCTAATAGTCCTTAAAACGAGCAGCGGCTAGCTACGGGAGAGGATTATTAAAGCTAGGCCGATAGTAATACTAGAGTAGAAGGGATATATAGAATACGGTAGTAGTATAACTAGACCTCGTACTAGTACTAGTAGCTTATCGGAATCGGTTAAGGGTAAGATTTTTTTAAAGGCGGCTATAGCTATAAACAACTCTAAGGCTACGGAGGTAGGAGAGGAGAGATTAAAGGCGTTTAAGGATTCCCTAACGAAAATAAAGCCTATACCGGCGTCTCTATAGACTTTCGATAAGGAGGCCTTCCTTAAGGAGTTAGTAAAAGAAGAGAGTAGCGACAACGCGGAGGATATCTTAAATTCACCCTACGGACCTCGTTAAAAATAATCGAGTTAGACAATATACTTAGGTATTTAGTATATAGATCTAGGGATAATAATAGAACGGGTAGTATTAGTAGCTAGTACGTAGAGTATATAGTTAGGAATAGGTAGCCGGGTAAGATCTTTCTAGTAGGGTTTTAGTATTATAGTACTAAGGATACTTAGCTTTTAGCCTAGTAATAATATATTCTATAAGAATAATATCTATAAACCCTCTCTATTCTCGTTACTACCTAACTACCTAGGTACTACTATCTTTATAGTATTCTAATCGCTTACGCTCGACCCTATATACCTTTAACTCCCCTAGGGAAGACTCTAGGAGCTCTTTTACGCGTAATAGTAAGCTAGCGTCTAAGCTTTCGTACTATACTAACTACGATATATGTTTTAGAGCCTAGAGAGTCTTATATACTAGGCCGTTATAATTAATCCTTTAGGGATAGATATCTACCGATTACTTACCGGGTTTCTTTATACGGCTTCTAGCTAGATTAATAATAAGACGGATATAAGTATAAGCTCTTTAAGAAGCTATATCTTCTTAGCTAATAGTCCTAGGGTTCTCTTTCTACCCTCGATTCTAAAACTACCTTAACCCCGAACTAGTCCTCCGAGCCCCTTACTATTACTAAAGTCGACTACCGGCCTCTAGGGTAAGATCCCGCTCGAAATATAGATAATAGGAATAGTACTATTAAAATACCGTCTTTATATCGCTCCGGGTCTAAGGGAGAGATAAATTCATTTTAGGCGGTAGAGTATAAGGTAAAGGGGGTTAAAGAGGTAGTTAAAAGCAAGAAGGTAGGGGTAAAGGTAAAGGGGAAGAAGAAGAAGAAGAAGAAGAAGGAGGAGGAGGGCGGAGACGAGCCTAAGAATAAGGCACCTAATAGGCCGGATTTACCTACTATCGAATATCTAGATAGTACTTAAAAGGGGGGGCCTATTAAATCGGAGAAGAAGAGGAAGAAGGGGAGCGGTATAAAGACGAAATAAGGGGCTACTAGAAAAGAGGGTAAGCCTAAGAGGAAAAAGAAGAGGATTAGGCTAGAGGATAGTACGAGGGATAAGAAGAATATAATTAGTTCTACGTTAAAGGAAGGATCCTTATATATAATATCGGAAGGTCGCTTATATATAACGCTAATTTCTACTACTACGTTAGTAGAGGTCCCGAGTTCGGTTAAAGATAATAAGAACGATTTAGACTAGAACCTTATTAGGTAATCGGAGGAGGTATTAATTACGGACCTAAGCGTATTTAACGAAAGGGTATTACTATATTATATTATCGCCGTTTCTATAGTAGGGGAGACTATTTCGACTACTACGTTAGAAGAGGTCCTAAGTTTAGTTAAAAATAATAAGAACGATTTAGACTAGAACTTTATTAGGTAATTAGAGGAGGTAATAACTACGGACCTCAGCGTATTTAACGAATAGGTATTACTATATAATATTATCGCCGTTTCTGNAAGTAAGAAGGTAGGGGTAAAGGTAAAAGGGAAGAAGGAGAAGAAGAAGAAGAAAGAGGAGGAGGGCGGAGACAAGCTAAAGAATAAGGTACCTAATAGGCCGGATATACCTACTATCGAATATCTAGATAGTACTTAAAAGGGGGGGCCTATTAAATCGGAGAAGAAGAGGAAGAAGGGGAGCGGTATAAAGACGAAATAAGGGGCTACTAGAAAAGAGGGTAAGCCTAAGAGGAAAAAGAAGAGGATTAGGCTAGAGGATAGCACGAGGGATAAGAAGAATATAATTAGTTCTACGTTAAAGGAAGGATCCTTATATATAATATCGGAAGGTCGCTTATATATAACGCTAATTTCTACTACTACGTTAGTAGAGGTCCCGAGTTCGGTTAAAGATAATAAGAACGATTTAGACTAGAACCTTATTAGGTAATCGGAGGAGGTAATAATTACGGACCTAAGCGTGTTTAACGAAGGGGTATTACTATATAATATTATCGCCGTTTCTATAGTAGGGGAGAAGGCTATCGGAGAGGATAGCGACAAGATTCTTACTACTAGACTTAAACGGTTCGAGGAGGCGGTAAGCGCTTTAAGGCTACGGGACAATTTAGATCGTACGATAAAGTCTATCTATAAAATAGTTAGTATACTAGAGACTATATTTTTAAGATAATAACTACTTCCTCCGTTTCGACTATTACGTATAAGCCTTCATCCCCGCTACTATTATAGGGAGAGTCGCGTTAAGAGTTATAACAAAATCCTATACCTACGGGTGGACTAACCTACCTACGAGTAGGCGTTATATATCTAGGAGAATCTATAAAGAGTTCCTACCTACTTAGTTCTCTATATACCTATTAGATGTCCTTCTATCCTTATAGTAATTATTCTTTTACACGGCTACTCAGATTGTATATAGGGATATAAGAAAGGAATATAAACGGGTGAAATTTCGTATATACTTAAGATCTAAGAATAGTCTCTTATATTTTAATAGAAGGACGTTTGATTTTATTTAGGGAGTATTCGGAATTCCTATATTTCTAGTTTTGATTTCTTCTTTATTTAAGGACGTATTACTTCGGTAATTCTAAGAACTACTACCTCCGAGGTTCCGTTAGAGGTCGCGTATCTATACGATACCTAATATACTTATTATTATATAATTCAACCTATATAACCTACCCTACCCCTTACTTTGCCGGCTTACGATAGCTTTATCTTCTTCAAATAGTAGGCCTTCTTAATAGGCCTTACTACTAAATCCCTAGATACCTCTTTATCCCTATCTCGGAGGGATGCTTTCTATATCGGATAGTAAGAAGAGGTCTTAGGAGGCCCTACTATCGCCTCGCGATACGAAGAGGGTTAGGATAAATCCTAAAGTTTTAATATCTCTAACTACTCCCTCGAATCCTAACGGAGTTTAGTTAAAATTCTAAACTATAGTATAGTATATCACCCTACCCTTACGGATTATATTTTAATATTCCCGGTAGTTATAAAGGGTACTAGCGAATATCGAAAGATAGGCCGGAGAAAATCAAGTTAGGAATAAGGAGCGACGATAAGCGGCGAAGATACTTAAGGATTAGAATAGGAGCTTCCTTCGAACGGGTACGCCTATAAACGATACCTAGTAAGACGACGCCGATTCCTAGACGCTTACCGCTTAGTTATAAAAATCTACCTTACTATTATAACCGAATTCGGATATTCTAACCTTAAATACGCCCTCGGCGGTTTATAGTAGCGTTATATTACGAGGGAACACTACGGTAAACACTCTATCTAATATAGTAGATTAAGATACTACTAATCTTATTAAAAAAGCTAAGAGATAGCCTATTATAAGCTAGGAGCCTTTAGGGTACGTAGAAGAAAACGGGGATACTATAGTAGAAATAATTTTATAGTATAATATAGATAGTAAAGGAGGTCCTAAGGTAGTTAATAAAAAGTTAGAAGATACGACTAAAGAAGTCTATATAATACCTATCTCGAAACGGATAATAAGGAGTAGGGGTATAGAAGAGGCGGTTAAAGACCTTCTAACTTCTAGTAGTAGTAGCGATATCTAGTTTAATACTATTTAGATAAAGGCGGTAGACTAAGGTTAAATAGAGTAAGATAAAGGTTAGAGACTACGTAGTCGTACGCGTATTTAGAAGAAGCCGCGTCTAGAATTATATAATATAAACTATTTTCCCGTAGGTTTAAAAGTATAGCGGTAATAAGAAGAAGCGTAAAAGGGTTTTCTATAGAGCATCTAGGGGTTCGTATATAACCGGAATACGTATATTTGAATTATAAATTATCTCTTTAGCTATATTATAGGACGTAAGACTATCTTACGCCTAAAAGAGATTAGAAAATACTATTTAGCTAGGACTCTAGCTTTTCAAGATATAGGAGCGATTAAAATTACGAAGGGTATAAGCGGCGATAAAACGGTCTCTAGGAGGGTATAGAATATATATAATCGATATATAGAGGCTAAAAGATCCGAGGGCGTTTCCCCTAAAGTAGGTAGGATACTAGAGATTAAGGTTTACCTAGATTTAATTATAGAGTCCTAGGGATTATTAGAGGAATATAAATCTAATAAGGCCTCGGAGGCGAAAATATAGTAAATAGAATAGATTAGGGCGAAGATAATAAATAGGAAGGGATAGGCAATAATACTCTCTAGCTACTTTACTCGTAAACTAGGAATAAAGAAGAAGAAAATTTCATCGCGGTTCTATAAAGTAGAGACTATATAGTAGTTAGTTAAGCTATTTAGTAATAGTATTATCTATCTTCTACTAAGTACAGCTATATACCGGTAAGACTCCCCGAGATATCTTTATCCTAGCTAATAGTATATAGATTCTACCTATAGGGTAAAGAGACTATAGAGAAAGTCTTTATTAAATATATAAAATTCAGATATCTATTAAGGTACATTTATACTTTTTTAGAGAAACAGGTCTATAGGCCGATTATAAATATTACCGGCTAGGAGGAGGGGGGTAGGATAAAAGGGTTAGCTAATATTAAGTTCCCTATTTAACTTACGGAAGAGCTTCCTATAATAGACTTATTAAAAGGCGTTATAGGGGTAATTGAATTAGAGGATAATAGCGATTATACCGAGTTCGGAGGGACGGAGGAAGATAGCGATAAAGGTAGCTATATAGATAAATTTATAGACTCGCTAGAGGAGTTAAGCGAAGATAAAGGAAAAAGTCTTAAGGAAGGTAGCTAAGCTATTTTAGGAGTTATTATACTAGCTAAATCGAGTAGTAAGGAAGATTTAGGTAGGGATAAAGAGTTAGATAATAATAAGGAGTTAGATAAGGATAAGGAGGTAGATAAGGATAAAGAGTTAGGTAAGGATAAAGGTAGAGGTAGAAAAAAGGGTTTAAGCGAATATAGATTAAAGGGGGATAGTTTAAGCGAAGATAGTTTAGGCGAGGAGGAATTAGGTAAGGAAGAATTAGTTAAGGAAGAATCTAGTAAGGGGGAATTAGGTAAGGAGGAATTAGGTAAAGAGGAATTAGGTAAAGAGGAATTAAGCGAAGAAGAATTAGGTAATAAGGAATTAGGTAAGGAAGAATTAGGGAAGGAGGAATTAGGCGAGAAAGGTTTAAGCTAAGATAATTTAAGTAAGGAGGAATTAGGCAAGGAGGAATCAGGTAAGAAATAAGTAGGTAAAGAGAGGTAAAGAGAGACTAAAGAGGCTATTTTAGAGCTAGAAGGAGCTTAAGTAGTTATAATAGTATTAAAAGATATATATACTATTATTCTAGTACAGCTTCAGTAAAACCTTATTACTTAAAGAGAATAATTCTAAAGCGCGGGGGGATAAGTAGAAGGAAGGTATATAATATAAAGCTTAAAATATTATACTAAAATATATTAACCCGTAGTATAGTTAGATTACTAGGCTATAAAGTAATCTACCTACTTACTATCCTAGCTACCTACCTATTCTTTTTTTATTTACGTTTATAAATATCAAAAATAAATTAACCTATTAAATAATTAGATTACGAAGCTTTAAAGTAACCTACCTACTTACTATTTTATCTAGCTACCTTTACCGTTTTCGTTTACGATTATAAAGATTGAAAATATATTAACCTATTAAATAATTAGATTACCGAGCTTTAAAGTAACCTACCTACTTACGAATTTCATCTACCTACCTTTACTGTTTTTGTTTACGTTTCTAAAGGTTGAAAATACATCGGTTTATAGTATAATTAGGTTACCGAACTATAAAGCAAACTACCTATAGGCTATTATACCTACCTACTTTCGCTATTTTCGTTTACGTTTATAAAAATTGAATTCGTAAATACTAATATTATTACCTCTACTACTAAAACACTACCTACTACTTATAGTTATGTTACGCGACGAGAGTCGTAATATATTTAGAGACTCACCGTTTATTATAGTAGGGCTATAGTAGGGGTTTAGTATATACTTAGATTAAGTATATACTATAACTTAGTTTAGTTCTATAAACTTAAATACATAGCTATATATCTTCGGTGTTCTATTACTTTCTAGGAAATAACAATAGCTAGAGGATAGATAATACTTAGTATTTAGTTATAAATATTAAGTATAGAAAATTTTAGTAACGTAAATAAACAAGAACTCCGTAGTAACAAGATCAGTAAAAAAATACTTTAAACTTTACCTTTTAACTTATTAACTCTTTTTAAATATATCGTTAGACTAAAATTTAAACTTTCTAAGATACTTTAGACTCTAACTTAAGGTCTTTATATTAACGCGTATTATAATAGTAAGTACCGCGTTACCTTCAGATAAATATAACGGTTTAAATAAATATAAGACGTAAGATATACCCCGTATACCTAAATCAAAGGTACTAAAAGATATACCCTATATACCCGAATTAAGGGTACTAAAAGTCGTTCTCTCTATACCTAAGAGCGCTAAAGGCACGAAATTTGATCTTTTTAGGTTAGAGGACCCTCTACTCTCTTCCGGTTAAGCTTAGGTTATAGATAAAATAAGTACCTATACTTAGAATTTTAATAACGTCTACGTACTAATTACGTTTAGTTGGAGAGGATAGTAATAAGGGTAATAGTAGACGTAAATAAAAATAGCGCGCTAAGGGGTAGATTAAGGCGTTTATTTGCTACCTAGGATTAGAGTTAGAAGAATTAGCTAGAAACCTACCTATAGTTAGTAGATAATATACTAGTCGAGACCCTTATTAGGCTATCGCGTATACCTAGGATATAAGAAAACCTATTCGCTACTAGTAACGATTAACGGAAGCTAGCTTATATTTATAATTAACTAGAACTAGCTACTATTAGAGCCTATAACTCTTTTTAAAGATATACTTCGCTATAGTCGTACCTAGTGCGTTTATTACCGGATTATATCGAGTAATAATACTGTTTATACTAGCGATAGTCGACCTACCGCCGCTAAGTAGGGAAGTATAAACGCTAATTAGGAGATAGAAAATACTAAAAGTAAATAAGTAAGAGAGGTACGATTTAAGTATAACCTAGCTAACGTAGGTAAGAATAATAAGAAGAAGGCGAAGAAGGAGATAGAGAGGGAGAAGGAGAAGAAGAAGAAGAAAAGGGATTAAGATAAAGTCCCTAGGCTAGGACCTCCTCTAAAGAAGTAGAGGATAGAGGCTAGAGGCCTTTAGGGTTTTCTAGAATAAGGATAGTTCTAGTAGTTTTACTTAGATAGCTTAGCTAGCTATCCCTATTACCTCTAAGATTAGTAGGAAAGAGATCGAGATTAAAAGTAATATATAATAGAGGCTATTACTAGCCGGACCTTTACGCTAGGAGATAGTATTATAGCTAAGGGTAAGGATAAGAGTAGTCTAGTTATATATAGCTAGGAAAACATAAAGGAACTCCTTAAAATAGTCTTAAGATAGTTTTTCTACCAACTCTATAGTAGATCTTAGGTAATAGTAGAGAATTATAACGACCCTAAATAGGAAGAATTTAAAGACTATATATAGAGGGTCTATACGTAGGCGACTAATAGCCGTAATACTCTAGATCTAAAATAAATAGGAGTATTAATAACGGCTTAGCTCCTACTAGATAGGGAAAAGATATCTAAACCCTCTTTACTAACTACCGATTTCTAATAGATTTACCTCGACCTAATCTTAGATATACTATATAGAAACTAGTATATAAAGGTAAGGGAGGGAGACCCCGCTCTAAGGATAAGACTCTAATACGTAAAGGGTAATTTATAGAATTTCCCCTATAATAATAAGGCGATAGTAGCTACTAACGATCTAGAGAATTACTAGGAGGTATACTTCTAGGAATTATACAAGTAGTTAAATTCTAATTAGGTAGTAAGATTATCTATTATATAATACCTCTAGGTTATTCGCGGCTTCTATAGGCGTAGTATATTTATAATAATCGAATAGAAGGAAGTAAGGAAGCAAGTTAGCTCCCTTCCTACCTAAGGTTATATACTAATACTTATTCCTATAGAATTTTATAGATTAGTGCTAAAAGATTAATATATTCTTCTACTACTATAACTATTTCAATATAAGTAATATCTTTAGGAGCGTATTTAATATAATTAAGAGAAAGATTATAGTACTAAAAGTTACTAGCTATATACTCTAACCAATCGGAGATTTACCGAAGGACTATAAGCGTAGGAGGGGTAACCTCTTAGAATACCTTAACGTATATATTATAGAGCTACCCCCCCCCTCCTAGGTAGTATTAAGGTATTAGAGGCGGTAGCAGCTCGGAATTTACTATCTTAGTTAGATATTAAGAGGGCGAGGGCTTTACAGGATAAGATAACAGGTATAGATACTAATTCTAAAGNGAGTAGTCTAGTTATATATAGCTAGGAAAACATAAAGGAACTCCTTAAAATAGTCTTAAGATAGTTTTTCTACCAACTCTATAGTAGATCTTAGGTAATAGTAGAGAATTATAACGACCCTAAATAGGAAGAATTTAAAGACTATATATAGAGGGTCTATACGTAGGCGACTAATAGCCGTAATACTCTAGATCTAAAATAAATAGGAGTATTAATAACGGCTTAGCTCCTACTAGATAGGGAAAAGATATCTAAACCCTCTTTACTAACTACCGATTTCTAATAGATTTACCTCGACCTAATCTTAGATATACTATATAGAAACTAGTATATAAAGGTAAGGGAGGGAGACCCCGCTCTAAGGATAAGACTCTAATACGTAAAGGGTAATTTATAGAATTTCCCCTATAATAATAAGGCGATAGTAGCTACTAACGATCTAGAGAATTACTAGGAGGTATACTTCTAGGAATTATANGTTTATTTAATAGGTTCTTTATAGAGCCTCTCCTTTAAAATCCTATTATAAGTTAAAGTATTATAATCTATTATTAGAATAGAATTTAGTTTAATTTTATTACATTTTATTAAACTATTAAAACATTTTCTAATAGAATTAATTGATTATAATCTGTTTATTACTTAGAGCTTGTAAGGCGCGCCCCTATTTAAAATAGCTTATTAGTAGCCTCGTAGACTTTTCTATAGATAAAATACTTACTCTATTCGTTTCTGTATTTAGTAGTACTAGTATCCTATATAGGAAAAGCGATATACCTACTTATAGACCTACCTACCTATTTATTCCCCTTTTATATCAAGCTAGAAGTTACTTTACGCTAACTTAATACGGAAGTAGAAGAGAGACCTATTTCTAGTTTAATATATTCGGCCTATATATACCTAGTATCGTTTACGACGCACGACCCTATATAGATAAAGTCTTCTAGGTATCCTTAGACTTAGGATTTACTATAGTCGTATTTAAAGGTCGAAGTAGTAAGCGTCTCTACTTAACGCGTAAGAAATCCAGCCTACTTACCTTAAGCTATCTTATCGATCTAACGTTTATTGCGTAGTAGATAGGAATATACGGTAATAATAGGGAAGAGTTTCGAGTACCTTACCTCTAAACCTTAAAGTATCCCGCTATTATACAATATATACTTTAGTAGACTAGGCTTAAAGTAGGGAAGGCCGCAAATCGACTATACTATTAAGTTAAAAGGATTAAAAAATAGTATATCGATTAGGCTTCTTATACTAAGGGTAGCTATACGTAACTTATATACCTATAACTATATCCCTATATCCTATTGTAACCTTAGTCCTCTATCGCTTACTACTATTACTATTACTATTAAGACTACTTCTAAGCTTATACCTTTTATAATATTATAGTCAGCTTAGCCTCCTTATTAAAATTCTACAAAACTCTCTCCTACTTTACTAGCTACGGCACCTCAAAGGTCGAAAATCTTAGTATTAAAAATCGTAAAAACGCTATACGTACCTTCGTAGACTTACGCCTGCTCCGTAAAGGTAAATCGAAAAAGACAACAACTAAAATATCTAAGTTTTCGTAGGATCTTTAAATATATTAAAAAGGAAAGATATATTTTTGAACTAGATAAATATCCTTAGCGATTTGAAATCTGTTTACTCTATTCTAATACGGTCGTAAAATTTTAAAGTTCCTCGTACCTAGCTACTACGTAGAATTTAGCTATATCCGTATTGCAGCCTAAGGCTAATAGTTCCCNTTACTATTACTATTAAGACTACTTCTAAGCTTATACCTTTTATAATATTATAGTCAGCTTAGCCTCCTTATTAAAATTCTACAAAACTCTCTCCTACTTTACTAGCTACGGCACCTCAAAGTCGAAAATCTTAGTATTGAAAATTGAAAAAACGCTATACGTACCTTCGTAGACTTACGCCTGCTCCGTAAAGGTAAATCGAAAAAGACAACAACTAAAATATCTAAGTTTTCGTAGGATCTTTAAATATATTAAAAAGGAAAGATATATTTTTGAACTAGATAAATATCCTTAGCGATTTGAAATCTGTTTACTCTATTCTAATACGGTCGTAAAATTTTAAAGTTCCTCGTACCTAGCTACTACGTAGAATTTAGCTATATCCGTATTGCAGCCTAAGGCTAATAGTTCCCCGTACCTAGCTACTACGTAGAATTAAGCTATATCCGTATTGTAGCCTAAGGCTAGTAGTTCCTTATACCTAGCTACTACGTAGAATTAAGCTATATCTATATTATAGCCTAAGGCTGACGCCTAAGGCTAGCTAGCGGGGTAAGGCGGCTACGCACGTTATATAACACAGAGGTTATATAATAAAATTAATTTNTAGTAATAAGGTAATAGGAGAGACTAAGTTAATAAGTAAGAAGGGGGATAAGGATAATTTCTTTAATAACGAGGAATTACCCGATATATTATCGGATAATAAGGTAATAGCGGAGGTGGTCGAGGAGACCTACGACCTCGAAATAGCTAGTAGTTAAGTAGATATTGTGATAGGTGTATAGTAATAGCTATATAAGATTTTATAGTTAATAAGATCGGGTTTTACGGACGGGGATGTGTAAGCTTAGCGGATACGTATTAATTACGGATATTTGGGTAACTACTTATAATTAGTTCTAATATTTAGTTAGAAACTTCCCGCTTAGACGCTAATAAGGGTAGGAATAGCTTAGACTTAAACTCCTTTTATAGTACTAATAATATACTAAGAGCTATAATATCTAGTTTATTACAACCGTAATTCTTACCTCTTTACTATATAGACTATTTCCTACCGCTCCCTACGGTACGAAGTACCTACCTATATACTATACGTTTATACTAAAGTAGGAAAGTTCTATATTATCTCTAAACTAAAATAACTTATTTTTTAGTTCTCTAATAGATTCCTCTTTACCTCTATTAACGGTAATTCTCTCGTTATATTTATATATTAGGTTCTTCGTAGAGCCACTCCTTTAAAATCCTATTATAAGTTAAAGTATTATAATCTATTATTAGAATAGAATTTAGTTTAATTTTATTACATTTTATTAAACTATTAAAACATTTTCTAATAGAATTAATTGATTATAATCTGTTTATTACTTAGAGCTTGTAAGGCGCGCCCCTATTTAAAATAGCTTATTAGTAGCNTATACGTAGCCCTAACCTAGTATTTTCTACCTACTAAGGTCCTACTACTACTAAGTTAGCCTATTCGTATTAGTTCTAGTCTAACGTAAGACGCGTACTTAGCGAAATAGTACAAAGCTTCTATTAGTACCTTNTTTAGTAGTACTAGTATCCTATATAGGAAAAGCGATATACCTACTTATAGACCTACCTACCTATTTATTCCCCTTTTATATCAAGCTAGAAGTTACTTTACGCTAACTCAATACAGAAGTAGAAGAGAGACCTATTTCTAGTTTAATATATTCGGCCTATATATACCTAGTATCGTTTACGACGCACGACCCTATATAGATAAAGTCTTCTAGGTATCCTTAGACTTATGATTTACTATAGTCGTATTTAAAGGTCGAAGTAGTAAGCGTCTCTACTTAACGCGTAAGAAATCCAGCCTACTTACCTTAAGCTATCTTATCGAGCTGACGTTTATTACGCAGTAGATAGGAATATACGGTAAAATAGGAAAGAGTTTCGAGTACCTTACCTCTAAACCTTAAAGTGTCCCGCTATTGTATAATATATACTTTAGTAGACTAGGCTTAAAGTAGGGAAGGCCGCAAATCGACTATACTATTAAGTTAAAAGGATTAAAAAATAGTATATCGATTAGGCTTCTTATACTAAGGGTAGCTATACGTAACTTATATACCTATAACTATATCCCTATATCCTATTGTAACCTTAGTCCTCTATCGCTTACTACTATTACTATTACTATTAAGACTACTTCTAAGCTTATACCTTTTATAATATTATAGTCAGCTTAGCCTCCTTATTAAAATTCTACAAAACTCTCTCCTACTTTACTAGCTACGGCACCTCAAAGGTCGAAAATCTTAGTATTAAAAATCGTAAAAACGCTATACGTACCTTCGTAGACTTACGCCTGCTCCGTAAAGGTAAATCGAAAAAGACAACAACTAAAATATCTAAGTTTTCGTAGGATCTTTAAATATATTAAAAAGGAAAGATATATTTTTGAACTAGATAAATATCCTTAGCGATTTGAAATCTGTTTACTCTATTCTAATACGGTCGTAAAATTTTAAAGTTCCTCGTACCTAGCTACTACGTAGAATTTAGCTATATCCGTATTGCAGCCTAAGGCTAATAGTTCCCCGTACCTAGCTACTACGTAGAATTAAGCTATATCCGTATTGTAGCCTAAGGCTA